>JACXGM010000234.1:0-45776 GCA_016801145.1 Umbra pygmaea
GGAGCACAGGCAATAACACCACAGAGGCACACGAGGGAGACAAACACCACACAAGGGGAAGGAATCAGAACACACAACAGAGCAGAATACAAATGATACATGAGGGAAAATAACAAAACTAACTAAACCACCGTGAAAAAGCACTGAAACCAACAGAAAGTCAAAAAATAACAGGCCCACTAGGGCTGGATCCTGACAATTTTTTTGATGCAAAGCACACTGAATTTGTAATTTCTCCAACTTTTAAAGTACTTCAATTGTAAAAATTGTGAGCCTGACATATTGCATTTATTATTATTAGCACTCCATGTTCAAAGATTTACTAGCTGTCATTTCTAATACACTGCTGCCATCCCTTAGTTGTAACTCTAAAATTATGGGGAACTTGAGCACACACATATTTGAGCACACCGACAGGAATCCCCGGGGCCGGGACACAACTCCACATTTAGGGCCACCGGGTAAAATAAATATGACTGTGCAAAAACAATATTTGGGACCCCCTCAGGATTGGGCCTGGGACAACAATCCCAGTTGTCCCCCCCTGTCAGCGTCCCTGCACACACACATACATGTAGATTCCTTCAAATTTTAAGGGGAAGATTAAAGAAGAGAAACTTTATCTGTGAATTCTCACAGAATCACTATTTAATTAATATCTTGTTACTTAGTCAGAATCTTATTAACCTGGAGTCCCAGTCTCTGTCACAGTAATTGTATGTGATGTTTTAGGCCTATTGGCAGACATCTATTTAAAATGTAGGCAATGGCACATAAGAGCCTTTTTTACATGTCCTAGGAAGTTTCACAGCTTGCACTCTATTAACATTGGTGTGGTCCAGGTAGCTTTGCATAAAAAAGGGTTGTCATTCGCAAGGCTACTTTTACTTTTATACTTTAAGTAAATTGCAAAGCCTGTACTTTTTTACTTTTACTTGTGTAATGAAGTTAAATCAGTACTTTTACTTTTACCAGAGTATTTTTTAAGACAAGTATCTGTACTTCTACTTGAGTACGGGAAGTGAGTACTTTTGCCATCTCTGGATAAAACGGACTAGTGAATGTTTTTCAAATGTAATCGTGTCTTCACATGAGAAACTTACAATATATTCAGTCAAATTTTGTGTACAACATATTTGTTACTGTTTGTAATAAAACGTTGTTATTGAAAACATGTTAAATGTTTTTTTCATCACATACTCTTATTGTTTCTTTACACAAAATACAATTGCATTTGGTTACAATTGACTAGCTTTTCAATTAATTCTCAATGATAATTGCAATGAATTAAAATGAGCGCTAATATTCTGAAAGGAAAATATTCAAGTTTGTGTTGCTGGCATAATATAGTGTTGTTGCCAGGCGAACGTGTCAGCCCCTGTGCTAGAAACGGCCCTGTCTGTTTTGTGTCTGCCTTTGTTTACCCAGACTCTTAATCACTTAATTCCATTCACTTAGGTTCAATATTTATGAAGGTGTCACATGTTTTTAAGTTTGTCCAATAGATCTTCAATATTTGTCAACCAGCTGCCTTCACTTCATAATTTAAGTATTTAAGTCCTGTCTGAGTGTTTTGTATTCTATGTTAAAGTGTTGCCGTATGTTGTTACAGAAGTTGTAGTGTTTGTTATTCTGAATTCTTTTGACTCAACTCAGTCATTTTTTGTTTTTGCGTGTTATTCAGTATATTAAACTGTGTTTATTTGTTACTTTCCATCCCGTTTGGCTCCCTCACTCCTCTACCTGCAGACCCTATTGTTCTGACAGAATAACCTAACATCCAAACAGACGGAGACAGCAAAGGTGGAAGGAAGGAATGGCGTGGCACAGTAGCCGTGACTACCCCCTCTTTGTCGGGGTAGTCAGGAGGGAGTGTACTGGCATGGCTACTTCAGCTACGCTCCCCCTATGAGCAGCATGGTTTTCCCAACCAGTTTTTGGGGGGGACCTCCAGCACGAGGCAGCACTTATTGGCATAGCGCTGCCTGGAATTTAAGATCGATAAACCGGATTGTCTACCTTACCACATCGCTCTTCAGCGACTCCTCGTGTACAGATCGGGTAGCTGTTTAAGATGGTCTACTAGACCTGAATTTCTTCAGCCTCTTGAGGATGAACAAAGGGTGCCAGTCTTTCTTCACCATTGTGTATTTATGTAGTGACCAGACTAGTCTCACTGAGATATGAGCTGAGAAAATGTATGTATTTGACCCTCTCTATGGCATCTCCATTCATGATGACTGGGGAGTGCTCAGCTATTTCACCCTGTAGTCCACAATCAGGTCTTTGTTTTTTTAAGTGGAGAGAGGAGTTATTTACATGGCACCATGCAATAAACTTAATATTGTCCTTGCTGAAGGCTGACTTGTCATTGTTTGTAATTAGGCCTACTACCATTGTGTTGTCTGTGAACCTGATAACGAAGCTAGAACTGTGGGTGGTAACACAGTTATGGGTGTGGAGGGAGTACATGAGTGGGCTGAGTACGCAGCCTTGTGGGCATCGTTATGTCTTGTTGTTACCAATCTTCACCACCTGAGTGTGGCCAGTCAGGAAGTCCAGAACCCAGTTTCAGATAGAGGGGTGGAGGACCAGAGCCTTGAGCTTTGTAATAGGCGGGGAGGACACTATGGCATTGAAGGCTGAGCTGTAGTCAATAAGTAGCATCCTCACCTACTTGTGTCTTTTGTCCAGGTGAGAACGAACAGTATGCATCGCATTGGCATTAGCATCATCTGTAGATATGTCAAGGCAGTATAGGTAAATTGAATTGTCTAGTGCGTTGTGAAGGAAGGAAACAATGTGATCTCTTGAAGCACTTCATGATGACAGAGGTGAGTTCAACGGGGCAGTAGTCGTTCTGCTCCATTACCTTTCCTATCTTGGAGGAAGGGAGGATGGTTGATTTCTTAAAGCACAGGGGAATAACAACCTGTGCAAGGGATAGGTTGAACATGTGATTACACCAACCAGTTGGTACCCTTCACGCCCACTTCCCTGTGTATATATTGTATGTTTGCTGCAAACCTTTTCCATACTAGTGTTAATCTTTACTTTCATTTTGTACTACAAATGTTTCTTATGTTATTACTACAGTCTGCACCGCTCATTACTAATCTTTTCAGTAATCTTGCCTGTAAAGGGCACACTGTACAACAGTATCTGGCACGTGACGAAATAAGATTGATTCAGATTCTGATTGGGTCTTTCTTTCCATCCTACCAGTCATCCTACATTAACAGGATCTTCGCATCACACGTGTTATTCCCCCGACACTTCTCCTGGTACAGATCCAGACAAATGTGTTTCAAAGCAGCCCAGTGTGACAGAAACCAGTGCAGAGTCTCCTCACGCCCAGCCTCTTATTTACCTAACCTCTGGGTTGCACATTGTAGAACCAGGATAGAGCAAGAGGAAACACAGAAGCGTGTTCTCAGTCTAAAAAAACACCACAGTTCTTCAAGTCCTGCTCACACGTGGTCTCTAGGTACCCTGCAGTCAGAGAAGAAAAGCAAGAAGCAGAACAGGGTCAGATAGTGGGGGAAGAAACTTTGAGCCAGACACAAGCAAGGGGAAGACTTACATTACATCAAACATACATTTGTCCCAGTATGAAATAGTGAGCCTTTTCTGAGTCCCTTTATTATAATTTTTTACCTTGGTTAACTAGTATAATATATAATAATACAATGGTAAAGCTTTCAAACATATACCCTTCTAATCCCTTAATAAAAAGAGAATGGTTAGCTGACCTGTACACAGGTGTTATTATGGTGCACGTTATCTGAACCTAGAGTCTAACTGTGTAGCTTACCCCTACTTTTGTTCAGTACATACATTTGACTAATTTCCATACATAAACTGGTATGTAAAATTGTTGAAATTGCAGCTTTTTTTCGTTCAGTATATAGTTATATTAAATCGATTGGCTTAGGTCAAGAAAAAAATTGGTAATGGCAGACAAGAGGACTGTAGGCACCATTCTGTTTGTAATAATAATAATAATTATTATTATTATATTAATAATTATAAATTAAAATAGTAATAATATATGAATTGCATCTATTCTTGGGCCCAGGATTACTTGCAACAGCTCTGACTGTATGTACTGACTTAAGGCTGGGGTCGGGTGTCCCTTGACACTTTGCTCTCTAGCGACTCCATGTGTACGTCGAGTGCATTTGAATCTAATTGTGGTTATAGGAATATGTAGTTTCAGCTTGTAGTATTGTTTCAGCTAAGGCTCAACTAAAGAAATGAAAAGGCTTACAAAATTCCTTTGTACATGTTGGTATGTTCTCAGCAGGACAGAAATAATTTGATTCACCGGAATGAAATAAGCTTATCCCGAATCCGCAAAAGTGAATGGTAGGGTGTGTGCGCGTGTGTGTGCGTGTGTGTCTGTCTGTGTGTTTGAATGTGTACAGGTTTTATTATCCTGGTGGGGACAAACAATCCCTGTAAGGAGATTGAAACAAGGAAACATTGACCTCGTGGGGAAATTTTACAACCCTTCTTTGGAAAGAAATACTGTTATTATTTTAGTTCAGGCTAAATGTATCAGTTTGGGTTAGGGTGAGAATTAGGGGACGAGGTCAGTGTTACAAATAGGGTTTGGTTTAGGGTTAGGAGTTCCATAAAAATAGGACTTTCAATGGAAATAAAATCTGAAGTTTCCACTGGGATTTTTATTATGTAGTTTTTTAAACTTTATATGAACATAGAATTGAAGCTGAGACCAAGGTCTCTTTTACAGTTGCACCCTTTTTCTCTTACAGTTGCACAACCATACTAATGTAGGAGGAAGGATAATGGTCTAGTGCTGTTTGACAGGGTTTGGGCTAGGCCCCTTAGTTCCAGTGAAAGGTCTTCTTAATTTTACAGGATACAAAGACATTGTAGTAATTGGGTGCCTCCAACTTAGTGGCAACAGATTGGGGAAGGCCCTTTTTTTGATCCAGGATGACTGTGCACCTTTGCCCATGAAGTCACGGTTCGACGAGTTTGGTGTGGAGGAACTCAGGAGGCCTGCACAGAGTCCTGAACTCAACTCCATTGAACACCTTTGGGATGATTTGTTAAACGATTATGAGCAAGGTCTTCTCATCCTACATCAGTGCCTGACCTCACAAATGTTTATTTGGCTAAATGGCCACAAATTCCTGAGACCACACTACAAACTCCTATGAAAAGCCATTCCAGGATACATGGATAGAGAAAGCACACCAGTGCTTCTAAGTTTACTCTGCAATGCATTCCTTGGTGCAGTTTCTCCATGGTTTTAAAAAAAGCCTGTGGTACCACTATTACTACATTAGAAAGTCTTGTGAGCTAGTGTGATAACTACTGTTACAGTTATTATAATTTATTTGAAGGACAACTCTGATGCAAAATGAACCTAGGGGTTAATAACAAGTTGCTACTGAGTCGACCGTTTTCTGGGATATGTTTTCATGCTAATCGAATGTGCCCAGTTTTAGAGCAAACTTATAATTGCCTTATAACGCTAATTGTGAGGGCACATTTATAGTAAAAAATAAATGGCAAGGCTCAAAATAGCACCACACTTCCACGGTAGCATATTGAGAGTCCCTACATCAAAACCGAAGCATTGAGAACTTTGTAAGTTTGCAGACAGTTTATTAGAAATATAGTTTAAAAGACATTACCACTATATGCTATGTGAGCTGAACTGTAAGCAATTTGTGTTTTCGCATTGCCAGCTGTAAGTCTTCCTCATTGATCTGCATGAATGACTGCAAAACCTCTTGCCATGGAAGATTCCAGTTCAGCTCACGTAGCACAGAGTTTGTGGTTTGACTGGTCGAGTCTGTATTCCGAAGATGGCAGCTGCCTTGTAGACACGAACGGTAATGTCTTTAAACTATATTTCTACAACTGAACAGCTCAGAAACACACATTGCTTAGCTGGTCAAGAGGTTAGACTTGGTATTTTTATAGATATCAGCATACAAATGAAGTTGTGCAAGCCACATTTATGACATTGTTAGATTATGGTGATCTGCTCTATATGTATGCTTCAGCATCAGTATTGAAACCTCTGGATTTTATATGAATATGAACCTAGGGGATAGTAACACATTGCTACCGAGTTGACCGTTCTCTGGGAAATTTTTTCGTGCTAATCGAATGTGCCCAGTTTGAGTGCAAACTGATAATTACCTTATAACGCTAGTTGTGAGGGCACATTTGTAGTAAAAATAAAATCGCTATTATAGACCATTAACAAGGCTTAAAAAAGCACCACACTTCCACGGTAGCATATTGAGAGTCCCTCCATGCTAACTGAAGCATTGAGAACTTTGTAAGTGTACAGACTGTTTATTAGAAATATAGTTTAAAAGCCATTACCGTTACATGGCATATTATCCTGCATTAGTAGAAATTAGATGATTGGTGCACTGGTCATAAAGGGATGGACATGGTCAGTACCAATACTCAGGTAGTATGTAGCATTCAAACATTACTCAATTGGTACTAAGGGGCCCAAAGTGTGCTAAGAAAATATCCCCCCCACACTAATAGATCAGGTAATGTTTTTCCAATTTTTATTGTCCAGTTGTGGTGGGCCCATGCAAATTGTAACCTCAGTTTCCTGTTCTTAGCTGACAGGAGTGGCACTCGGTTTGGTCTTCTGCTGTAGCCCATCTGCTTCTAGGTTCGTCGTATTGTGCATTCAGAGATTATCTTCTGTGTACCTTGGTTGTAACAAGTGGATTTTTTTTGGAAACATTCCTTAGAGATTTTGGTCCATACTGCATAATTTATTTTTGGCTGCACATCCATGATGCAAATTTTCCGTTCCAACACATCCCAAATATGCTTGATTGGATTGAGATCTGGTGACTGTGGAGGACATTTGAGTTCAGTAAACTCATTGACACGTTCAAGAAACCAGCTTGAGAAGATGGGAGCTTTGTGACATGGCACGTTATCCTGCTGGAAGTAGCCATTTGAAGATGGGTACACGGTGGTCATAAAGGGATGGATATGGTCAGTAACTATACTCAAGTAGGCTGATTAAATGATGCTCAATTCGTACTAAGGGGTGTGCCAAGAATATATCCCCCACACCATTACACACCCACCACCAGCCTGAACCATTGATAAAAAGCAGGATGGATTCATGCTTTCATGTTGTTTACACAAATTCTGACACTACTATCGGAATATCGCAGCATAAATTGTCACTCATCAGACCAGGCAACGTTTTTCTAATCTTCTATTTTCCAATATTGGTAGGTCCGTGCAAATTGTAGCCACATTTTCCTGTTCTTAGCTGACAGGAGTGGCACTCGGAGTGGTCATCTGCTGCTGTAGCCCATCTGCTTCAAGGTTCAACGTGTTGTGTGTTCAGAGATGCTCTTCTACAGACCTTTGTTGTAACAAGTTGTTATTTGTGTTACTGTTACCTTTCTATCCGCTCAAACCAGTCTGGCCATTCTTCTCTGACCTCTGCCATCAACAAGGCATTTTCACCCAGAGAACTGCCATTCACTGAATATTTTCTATTTTCAGACCATTCTCTGTAAACTCAAGAGATGGTTGAGTGGGAAAATCACAGTAGATTAGCACTTTCTGAAATACTGAAACCAGCCATCTGGCACAAACAACCATGCCACATTCAAAGTAACTTAAATCACCTCCGTTCTTCAGTAGATCGTCTTGACCATGTCTACATGCCTAAATGCATTGATTTGCTGCCATGTTAAATAATAGTGGAGTCTGAGAATGTATCTTCTTCAAATTGCCACTAGAGGGCGACCTTACCCATATGAAGAATATGTACAGCACTTAACTATAACAGTGTTGTGTTTCTCTTTTTAGAGAATGCTGTATATAGTACAACGGTTTATCTGCCAAAATTATTCAAAAGAAAATTTCAGGTTGGCAAGTTATATAAGATTGCTTGATTACCTGTAGTGTATGCACGTGAAACAAAATGGATATCATTAGCCACCAACCACCAATTAAATATCCACCAAGTCAAGTAGAAGAAAAAACATAAAAACATGATTTAAAGGGGTGACCGATTGACAGCTAGAGGCAATGATGAGAAGACAATCGAACATATAGTTCTAACTAATAACGTTCTTTTCCCAAGAGTGAGTGTAGCCCGCCCTCTGAGGCATGCTTCATGGACTGAGTCAGAAAGAAGAATAGATTTGTTGGCGTGAGCAACAAGTGGGCGCTTTGCGATCTATCTAGTAGGCCTGCTGTATTTAATAGTTGTATTCATTACAGCGAAAGGACTGACACGTTGTATGAATATTACATGGTTAAGTATTCTTCTGGACTTCTCTGTAGATCAATGAGTATATGGCACGAAACAGTTGCGTTTTGTGTCCTGAGAACTTGTGATAGACCGGAGAGGGGAATGCTTCGGAAAGAGGAACGCACGCATTAAACAGCCCAAAGTTCGAGGTAAGAGATGTTTTGTCATAATCCTATGAGAAAATGGGAATGTGGGTTTCAACCTTATGCCAGCAAAGTAGTTTCGATAACGTGGTATATTTTGCACGAAATATAATGCACATTTTCCAAATATATATTGCACATTGTTGCCGGTGGAGTTTTGATGTAGGGTCTATGGGTTTAGCCTCATGATTTTACAACGTAACACATGTTGCGGTAATGACACAAGTTGACTTTCTGCCTAGAATCCAAAGAATCAAAGCTGTAAAAAAAGAACTGCGCACAATCCATCTCAGACAGACAGCCCATCTAAATTCGAATATAAATCCTATATGTCTATCAAAAAATATAGGCCATCGCACGCCACAATTGAGCAAGTAAAACTTTCACAGTTCACTGAACAGAATGTTCAAAGTCATGCCATGCAGTAATAACACGCATATTTGCCCTCTGTAATTACATGTTGTCCAGCTGTGATGGCATTGTGTGTGCCTATTATTATTATTTCATTTTACGAGTGAAAATTTGAAACACAGCCTCTTTGATTCTTGCTGTTATGTTTATCTTAAACTGATTATCAAGCCATTACATTACTGTTATTTAACATTTCCAAAGCAGAAGACAGTTTAAAGCGAGCCACTCCTCTTACATTGTTTAAGATAAAAGCCTAGGTTATAGACAGTCTCCTACTATTGTGTCTTGTGTTTTTTAATTATTACACTTGTGTGCTATTTTAGAGTCATCCACTTTCTTTGGATTTTCTCAAAAATTTTCGAGGTGACTACATGACCTTGTTGTGACATCATCACTTCTAACACTATTTACTGGAAAGCATTTCTTTAAAAACACCAATTAGGTATTTTTTATTAGGTCAACTTTTTCTAACATGTTTAGAAAACAATTTAGTGAACCAACATCCTTCTCTACTTTGAACTTTTATTGTTAAAAAAATGTCAGCAGTAGTAACTGCTCCAAGAACACAGTGGCCTGTACAAAACATTTTTAATGGGTGGCCAAGGTGGCACAGACCTCACTTAGGGGGGCCATAACATTTTAATAATAATTGAGTAATGATATTAGGAATTACTAAGTAGTGATTTGTTTCACTTTAATAAATATCTCAAAACCTTTAACACTCAAAGTCTAGTCTGCTCATATATTTGAAGATTTTTAAGAGCAAGCTGAAATACAATCTGCAAAAAACAAACTTTTATGAACCAAACACTTTTCATATTGATTGATGACAAATATGGTTCTAAAAAACAGCCTGGCTACACAAACCTCTTAATGTCATCAAATAATATAATTAATTTCTTAACAGTCGTCAGTCTAATCTAAAATATGGAATGAAAATAAAAAATAGTTTGACTAGAAATTCTTAATTTATACTGGAAAAAATTAAAAGACTACTGAAAAATCATCAGTTTCTCTGTTTTTTTTAACCTGCGTGAGGGAAATGTTTGTTTTATTCCTTAAACTAATGACAACATTTCTTCAAAATTGAAAATACTGTAGAAAATGAGGTCCATAAATATTTGGATATTGACTAAGTTATAATTATTTCAACTGCTTATTAGAACGTATTGGATTTGACATTAGATCATGAATATGATACTAAAGTTAAGACCTTCAGCTGTAATTTGAGGATATTCACATACAAATCATGTGAACAATGTAGGAATTAAAGCACTATTTATATGTGGACCCCAAACTTTTAAAGGAGAAAAAAGTAATTAGACAAAAAACATCATTAATTAAATTGTGAGCTTTAATACTTGGTTTAAAAATGCTTTGTAGTCAATGCCTGCCTGCAGTCCAGAACTGGTGATGCTCTGCCATGCCTTTACCTCAGCTGTCTTTAGTTCCTGCTTGTTCTTGGGGCAAATACAGGCGAATATTCCATCGAATTTTCAAACCAATACGGTGTTTTGTTTAATTTTATTCTCCTATCGATCTGAGTGTAAGATCGACTTGCTTCAAAACTAACTATTTGCATTTAGTATTATTACTTTTGCATTTTGTATTTTGTATTCAGCGCAGTGGTTAAGGAGTCAGACTGGTAGTTGACGGTTTTAATCCTGACTGTGCCAAACATTGTTGTTTCCCTGAGCAAGGCACTTACACCTCAGTTTCTCTGGAGAAGAGTGTCTGCTAAAGTGTACATCACCAAACATCACCAAACGATCATTAAACAGGAGACCTTATTTTATCGTATCACGCAGAATAATTTAGATGGTCATTGTATTCTCTTTGTCTCTAAAATAATTAATAAGCATACCTTATAAAAAAGGCAATATAATAGTAACCATAGTAATTATTTAGTTAATCCATGTAAAATTATGCAAACGATTCAATAGCAAATTTGAGGTCTCAGGGGGGATTTTTTTTTAAATTACTTCTTTCGGGGGGCTGTTTTTCTCCCCACCCAATTCCACTTTAAGCTTTTTCTTGTCAGTAACCTCTCTCAAGTGTGGGATAGTCAACGATCACAGGAAAACGATGTGACATTTCCTTCAAGAGAATTACATAAAATACTTTACAAATAAAAATATTACGGTGCAAATCCGCCATTATAATAGCAATGCGCGAAAGGTACAAATGCGCCTGGCTCTTAAAGGGAGTGGCAGATGAATCTCTGATTGTGTTATTGCATGTTACTGCCAAAATACACTGATGAATTAATGAAGACACTTTTTACAACCCTTTTAGACCATGCACCCAGCGCATGGACACTTTTTTCTGCCGTCAAACTAGCAAAAGTGGATTTGGACACGCCCAAAGCCACTTGCACCATGCGCTATACACGCCATGCACTTAGATCGTTAAAATAGGGCCCATAGAGTTACAAATAAATTCCAAGACAAAGAAGTACAGGATTACAAATAATAAAAACAAGAATACAGTGTGCAGCTCTTCAGATTAAACAATTAAGAATTTGTACATTTAGTGCAACAAATGTCAGCATATGGAGGTAGATATTTGGTAAGTACAGTGGCGTGGCAATATACTATACAGTACAGGGTCTGATAGAGAGAGAGGTAGATTTATGGTAATACAAAGTGGCAGTGCAAAAATAACTCCAACGTTAGGTGGCTTAATGACCAAGGCTTTGCGACTGAGAGTGTGCAAAATGCATTAACGTCTGAAAAAAGCGGGTGGAGTCAACATGTACAAGGGTCTGTCTGAGAGATATACCTGCTTGAACGCAAATTAAGAGAGTGTGTTGCACTGGAGATTAGGTAAGGGGGTTTTGCCTAGACACTTGTAAATAAGATGATACCAGTGTGTTTGTCATGTAGTGAAGGACATCCGACTCCACTGTAGATGTTGCAGTGATGGATGTTATAAGAATCATTGGTGACAAAATGGATGGCGCTGTGGTACACAACATCTAATTGAGATGGAGAGATAAAGGAGAGAGTTTGATGCAGATCTGTAAATTACATAATTGAAGTCTAGTATAGGGATGATGGTCATTTTCACAAGGGAAGGTTTGGCAGGAAGAGTGAAGGAGGGTTTATTATGGAATAGAAAGCCAATCCTGGATTTAATTTTGGAGTGAAGCTGGTTGATATGGGTCTGCAAGGAGAGTGAAGAGTCTAACCGGACCCCTAGGTATTTGTAGATTTCTACATATTCCAATACAGATCCGTTGAGTAATCGGTTGAAGAGCATACATTTAGTTTTGCTAGAAATTAAAAAGTAATTGGAGGCCATGGTAGGAATGTTGTATGTTATCAAAGCTTTCTTGAAGCATTTTAAACACAGTGTTCAATGTCGGGCCGAACGTATAGAGAATGGTATAGCCTGCATAGAGGTGAATCATAGAATCAGATGCAGCAAGTGCGACATCATTGAGATATACAGAAAATAGAGTCGGCCCGAGAATTGAACCCTGGTGCACCCCCATAGAGACAGCCAGAGGTCTGGAAAGCAGGCCCTCCAACTTAACACACTGGAATCTCTCTGAGAAATCATTTGGAAACCAGGCAAGGCAGTCTTTGAAAGACCCAGGCTCTTTAATCTGCCAATGAGGATGTTGTAACTCATATTCAAAGGCCTGGGCCAGGTCAATGAAGAATGCTGCCCAGTAGTGTTTTTGGTCGATAGCAATTATGGCGTCGTTTAGGATTTTGAGTGTGGCTGAGGTGAAACCCGGGACCGGCTTGGAAACCAAATTACGTTTCAGAGAGGCTGCAACGGGATTCAAAATGGTTCACAATTTGTTTATTAATAAGGCTTTTGAAGACTTTTGAGAGGCAGGTTGCATTTGCAGATATTTCACTGCGAGTTGTGTTGGATTACATTTTACAACTATTGGATATCTGTTCAGTTGGATAAACTAATTTGTAAACAAAGTAACCTTACAGTGACTGTCATTTTTGTGTTAGAGCTGAGCTACCTGCCACATTTACAAGGCGTATTGGGATATGTGATAAATGTGATGGTTTAAATTGGATCAACTTAAAAAATACATGGTAAACTTAAATGATTCATTTATGTAGAGTGAACCTAAAACATATATAATTTAAACCAAACTGAATTATTTACAATAAAAGTTCAACAATATAGGGCAAATGGAAAATATGAGTTAATGATTAAAAAAATTCTGCATTGGATGAAATGGAAAAAAATATTTAGGATGAGTACAAATATTTCATTTGATCAAACCGATTTCATTAGAAGAAGAAGAAGAAGTTTTATTTATATAGCGCCTTTCCGTAGCTCAAGGCCGCTTTACTTTATACAGTACAAAAAACACCCAGACACTCAGACATAAATTACAATCACATGGATACAAACAATCACATCAGACAAAAATGCATTTTAAACAGATGTGTTTTTAACTGGGTCTTGAATATAGCCATGGATGAGGTATTACATAGTGTGAGAGGTAGCAGTAACAACTGTAAGGTTTTAAGAGTAAAATGACACCCCGAGATTCTGCTACCATGCACCTGAGGACTTTAAAAACAAAAAAAACAAATGTACATTTTTCTTTGAGTCATTCCAATTTTTTTTTTCTGTATTACCGGTAGTCAAGAAAAAGTAAAATAGCAAGTTGACGCAATAGTTTTACTTTAATTACTTTACTGTGTAATTTCTTTCAGTGTAGGAGTTCTGCTAGTGCACCATATGTCCACACATTTAACTGTTAACTTTACCAAAAAGCTTGGTTGGCTTGTTGTTTAGGTAAGGTTTCTAGACTACACTGTAAAATATTGTTCCGTAAAAAGCTGTAAAAATGTGTAGTAACACATATAGTACAAGTAATTTGTCTATTATTTTAAATACTTAAAATACTTTATAAACACAGTAAATGTCTGTTAACACACAGAGCTGATATTACTTTGTAACGGACATCTACTGTGTTTATAAAGTATTATATGTTATTGTCTTGAAGAAAATGTAGGTAAAATAATAGAAAAAATACTTGTATAATATGTGTTACTTGAATATTTTACTGTTTATACAGAACAATAAATGTCCGTAAAATAACTGAAAATGCACTTCCACAATATACCAGGACATGTTACAGTTTTTTTCACAGTTATTTTTTACTGCATAGTAGCTTACGATACTTGTTTTGTAGTTGTTATGGGCTTGATTTGAGCATGCATTTTTACAGATTCTTATCACACTGCTCATTCAACTGCACACAAGGAGTTGCAGGAAAATGATTTAACAAGGTAATTGTTTCCGACATTTACTCATCTATCCTGGGCAACATTGCTGCCGACATCTCTTGAATATTTTTTTAAATGTGGTATGAATAAATATAGATATTAGACCTACATTAGACCTTTTTTACTATCAGCTTAAGCCGTCTTCGTGTTTAAACTGATTTTTATGTCCAATCGGCTGCTGTTAATGTAGCACTTGTTAAAATGCATACTGTACCGTACACCAGAGAAAAGCGTTTTACAGACACTGTTTATCTGTGGAGTAAAATAAGTATTTTATGTGGCCACTTTTAAATTTTTCCTGGTCAATGTGCACTTTAGTGTGAGAAGGCTATCAGATGCTTAGCAATTCTGGAATATTTTCAGTCACTCAAGGAGGTTACCTTTAATAACGGTTCAACAGATGCAGCCAGCTTTTTGTATTTTAGCACTGCACTTCCAGTCTATAACTTGCCCAATTTCCTCAAATGTCACTATGACAATTATTTTTGCTGTCTCACAAGATGTCAATAAGGCCTACCATTTGTACGACACAAACTCTTGAAACCTTTTATTGTTTTCATAATTATCTCTGTTAATTTAAATAATATTCAGTGTTTTTCTGAGGAAAAAAAACTTGCTGTATAGATAAATAGATTTACTACATTTTTTACATGTTACTTTGCACATCACTGTACATACTCAAAATACTATTGTTTTGCCATGTAACTCCTAACTTCGTTTAGGCAGACTAGTGTATAACTTCTCCTGGAGAGCTTCTGATCGGTAAAACATGCCAAGACATGGGAGCTATCCCGCACTACATCTTAATGGAGACTCATGGATTTCCTGTCTTGAGTGAATTATTGTTTCTTTGCTGTACCCCCGGTCCCCCCCCCCCTCTGATTACACACTGTAGCCTTCAGTTTGTTGTTGTTAAGACTAAGAGCAGTGGAATTCCCTACCTATGCTGGGTGTTGGATCACTTTGTTTCCCACTGTAGGCCAATGTTACAATACACACACAGAGTTGGACTGGAGGTCTGCCTGGCATGAATTCATATTTTGTGTTTTAACTTTGAGGCTCTATATCTGGCTAATTTCCAAAAAATGCCTCCAGGTCATGCAAAGTCTTTGGTTGTCTTCCATGAACCGCACATTTGAGATCTCCCCAGAGTGGCTCAATGATTTTAAGGTCAGTAGACTGTGATTGGCACTCCAGAACCTTCACCTTTTTCTGCTGTAACCACTGGAGGCTTAACATGGCCTTGTGCTTAGGGTTATTGTTATGTTGGAAGGTCAAAGGGCATCCCATGCACAGCTTTCGTGTAGAATAATTCAAATTGTCTGCCAGTATTGTTTGATAACATGCTGCATTCATCTTGCCATCAAGGTTCCCCATGACTTAAGAGCTCACACAACCTAAAACACCAGTGAGCCACCACAATGCTTCACATTGGGTATGGTATTCTTTCCACTATAGGCCTTGTTGACTCCAAACATAGTGCTATGTTTGTGACCATAAAACCTAATTTTGATCAAATTACACTGAGGCATGTCAAGGTGTTGAGGCATGTAACCAAGCTTTTTTGTGGCACTGGCACAGTAAAGGTTTCTTTCTGGCAACTCGACCAGCAGCTCATTTTTGTTCAAGTATCGTCGTATTGTGTTCCTTGAAACATGTCTCCCGAGGTTACCGGTGGGTTTTTCTTTGTATCCCGAACAATTCTTTTGGCAGATTGGCTGAAATCTTTCTTGGTCTACCTGACCTTGGCATGGTATCAAGAGATCCCAGAGTCTTCCACTTCTTAATAAGTGATTGAACAGTACTGACTGGCATTTGCATGGCTTTGGATCTCTTGGGATCTTTATATATCCTTTTCCAACTTTATGCAGTTCCAGTTCCTTATTGCGCAGGTCTTTTGACAGTTCTTTTTTGCTCCCTATGGCTCAGTATCTAGCCTGCTAAGTGCATCCAGACAACACATTCATACACAGACACTAATTGAAATTGAAAATGGTACAGATTTGTGGAATTAACCTTTAATTGCTATTTTAATGTGTTTGTGTCACCATGTTTGTCTGTAACAAGGGTATGTAAACTTTTGATCAGGGTCATTTGAGTGATTTTTGTTATCAGTATGGTTTACAAAGTAGCCAAACAACTATGTGATAATTAACGACTTCATATGATCACTATACTTACAATACAGTCAGATCTTTTGCACGAACAGTCTTATTGTCAAAATCTATGCCGAAATTTCACAATTTCTGCCAGGGTATGCATACTTATGAGTGCAAGTGTAGGGCTTAAACCACTACGTAAAACTACTCTAATCTGTAGGTAACAAAGCAAGGATCTCCAATAACAAGCTGAAGCAGACACAAGCAACAAGAGAATGCATTGAAACGTGTTTTTCAGCATGGTCAACAAGACTGTCAAAAAAAGTGGTGGCAAACATTCCTTACAGTGGACTTTTCTGTCTAATAAAACTCCAGAGGGACTATCTGCCACTCACTGCCTGAGTTTGAGTTTCAGCTCATTATAAGAGCAGTTTCTTAGTGACCACACAGCCTGCAAACACTGACCTTAACGTGCTCACACATTTTCCTGGGGTTAAACATTGGGGTACATATGTAATTATCCCACCTATTTTCAGCAATATATTTTTTTTCTGGCCTGTGTCATTGAACATGATATAAAGCATTACATTTTGTCATTCAATTGTGTCTTTAGGGATGGACAGGTTATAGGTAATTGCTTTCTGGCATGTTGTCAACAGCATTCTGATTGGTAGGTATTCTGTCAGGAGGACGGAGAAATTTAGGTTAAACCTCCAACTTAAAACTAGGTGAGGTCTTTAAATGAAATAGTTGAAGCATGTATTTACTGCCTATTTATCTGCCCTTGTCAGTGTGGTATGAGAAGATTAAAGATGCTCTGTGAGCACAATTGTGGGCCCCAGGGCCTTAGTGACTAAACATCCATGACACAACAGCTAGGTAGCCTGTTAAGAGGGAGGAGCTAGGGAAGAGGACTTCTGAGTCATCAGTAGGTCCTGTAGGTTTGAGTTTTATTTTAGGTTTTCAATCTTTAAACTTTCTTTTGCTCCTATAGCTGTTGAGTCGCTTTGCATCAGGATTGTGTGAATGTTTGGTGCTTCTATTTCAGATAATGTAAAATAATGTGTATGAACAAAGCTCAACTCTATCTTCCCTGCTCATAGATCTGCTTTTGTTTCACTCCCCTTACATGCATGTCGTTAGCTGCCTTGTGACTGGTCATAATTCCATTCATTCCTACATTTCGGGTTTTAACACTGATCTTACACTCAAGAGGTGTATTTTTCTGTGTATTTTTCTGGGTGGTAACTAAGGATGCACCAATAGATTGGCTAATATTAGATTTTGAAAAGGCATCATTAGTTCACTAATGTTCTCTTTGTTCTAGTGGCTCATATGAGAACAACACGTGAGCTTACATTCTTGTTTGATGAAACATTTTTTTGTCACACGTTCTTATTGCTATTTTCACCTGGACTACAGGGAACGTCAGCATTCCTGTTTTACGCCTAACAGTAATACTACTGAGCAGGCTGTTCTCATGGCGATACGTTAAAAAAATTGCACGAAGCAAAATATTTGTACACGTGGAAAATTGCGGAGTCATGAAAATGTGAAGCATCATACATTTACGAAACGTAAAAAAACGTTATCTTAACCTAACCCTAATCTTAACGTCACCATTCTCTAAACTTAACCTTAGTAACCTAGCATGTTAACGCCTGAACTAAACGTTCCCCAATTACTTTAAATTGGAACCAATTTGTCTATTTTTGGAAATGTTACAGTAGAACGGCCATCCAATACGTACAAATGTTCATATCCGTACGTCTGTCTAGGTAATGTGGTGAAATCTCTATTACGTAAGGTTACCCATACCTACATATTGCTGTGAGAAAAGGTAGTACTGAAACATAAGTATTGATATTGTTAAGAAGGTCAGTTTTCTTGTGTCTTGGGTCATGCTGTCTTACTTGCACCACCATGTGTATACACCAGGGTTTTTCAACCTTCTCCCCAGGGAACACCAGCCGTTCCATGTATTTGATTTACATCTGTGCTAGCACACCTGATTCAAATCATGTCTTAATTATCAGGCCCTTGATTAATGAATACAGTGAGCTAGATTAACAGCTATAGCTAAACTGTGAAACATCTGGTATGCCCCGAGGAGAGTTAAATAACACTGGTATACGCTATGTATTGTCACACAAATTAAATATGCATTTTTGGATCTTTAGTATAACAATAACACAACATATGGTAGGAATTCAACTGAATTATGTACTCAGGCGTGCATCTTTAAACTTTTCTTCCCGGATCGGACCGACAACCTCAATGTCATTTTCTTCAGATTGAGGCTGTAGCAATAATTCCATTTTAAGTTAACCTTAAGTTGCTCCAGCGGGATGTCCTGTCCCTTACTGTAAATTGCTCTGGAAAAGAGCCGCGTTTACGTACTGATAGAATTCAACATTTTCGAGTTCGCTCGAGCACAGCTCGGGACGAGACACAATTGTAATTTGTAAACTTGCAGGTCGCTCTCGAATTCCACGTGACCTCCGAAGGCAGCACACAAGAAGAATTCAAAAGATCCCACCTGGGGCTTTGCTAACAGCCTAGAAGAAATGTATATTCTTTGAAAATTCTACACGAAACCCAGAGTGAATGATTGACGAATGCGGGGAGCGACAGATACAGCGCTCGCGCACACGCGCGTGCCACCCCCTCCCCACCGCCGGCCGCTCCATCCAAAGTCCCGGGCCGAATTTTTGTCCATCCCTGGTGTTGAGATAAGAATAACGATATGATAAAAACATCTTCTTAGTAAGACTACATCTTAGCCAGCATGCAGGTACCACGGTCTCAGTTAAGCCTGGAGTTGAACATTGGAGAAGAGTATGGTGACTCCCCAACTTCTGCTATCTCATTAAATTACAATACGATCTTTCAATCTTTAATTTGTCGCATTCTAAACATAGATTGTTTTTTAGAAATGCATGAGAGGTGCAATCAGTTGTTCAGAATAGAGCATGTCATCTGCTTCAGATTGAGGCTGTAGCAATAATTGGTAGTGATGTCATTTGAGCACTTGGTTCAATTGTCAATTAACATGAATTCCACATAAAATAAACAGCAACAAACACCATGTTAGTGAAAAAAATACTTCCATTGACAAATCCAATCCATTTAAATGCATCACATACTGAACATGCTTTGGCCAAGTCTGGCTGCCTGTATCCGCTGACCTCACACACTTTATTGTGACATCACAGCCTGTTCTTTCCCTGGACAACCTTCTCCATATTTGGCCCTTTTGTAATTATTGTATTGCCTCACCAGCCTGCTGTCACCACTGGAGTCGCTGTCTGATCGGAAAACATTTTTGATTGCTTTTGCATGAAGTCTGAAAGTAAATCTGCATTTAATATGTGTATTTAAACTACATATTTAATGTGCATTTAAACTCTGTGAATGGATGGAAAATAAGAGGAAAGAGTTCAGCAAGAACTGTTGTCTGCTCTGATAAGTGACTCCTGTTAAGCGCTCTTCCCGTGGCCAGAGATTCTGTCAAAGTGTTGCTGTGGACATTTGATGAGCTTTAGTAAGCTCTGAGAGGACAGGCTCCACGCTCTCGTTTCCAAGTTGTCCTCCTTTCAATGAGTAGAGTCCACATCCACTTTTAATGACGATATGCCCTAATGTACTCATTGTGATGTTGTTGAGGGAAACATGAGGCATTAGTGATTGTTGCTGTTTGTTACAGTGTAGCTAATCCCATCTGCAGCCAGTGTACAGTGGCCCATAAACATGGACACACTGTTGTCAGGGATAACACTTAAAGTTTCTAGTTTTCTTTGAGGTAAAGGAGAGTGAGAGTATCAGTGTCTGTCATGAATTGATGATGGCCACTTGGTGAGTTGATCGCCTGAAATGTACATTTATGTTGTTTTTTACTAAAAATATATTTTTTTGTCATTTTCTTGGACCTAGCTATATAGCATTTGGGTGTTGCCATGGGCTTGGCAAGATATTTCAGATTACTCTGTCCACAGGAAGTGGCTATGTGGTGATAATTACTTATAATGGGCACTATTTCATGGTCCATTATACTTCATATCAGGGGTTTATAGTGTTTATCTACGTCCTTCTGGGACATCTAATCTATTGTCAGAATGGGGCGTCAGATGGCTCAGTGGTTAGAGAGTCAGACATGTAGTCAGAAGGTTACTGGATCAATTCCTAACTGTGCCAAATGCCAAATTGGGCAAGGCACTTAACTGTAAGTTGCTGTGGATAAGAGCGTCTGCAAAATTACTAAGGCCGCGTTTACGTACTGATACGTACAACATTTTCTAGTCCGCTCGAGCACAGTTCGGGGCGAGACACAATTGTAGTGTGTAAACTTGCAGGTTGCTCTCAAATTCCACGCGACCTCTGAAGGTAGCGCACAAGAAGAATTCGTAAGATCCCACCTGTGGTTTTGCTAACAAGAAGAAATGTGTATTTTGGGGAAATTCTTCACGTGTATGTCAATTGTGCATAACAGTATGAAAATAATTTTGTATTATCCCAAATGAACTTGAAAATGTTGAAAATGCAAACTTGAATATAAATCCGGCCTAAAATGTAAAAGTAAAGATCTTTGAATATCCTGTTAACACCAGATAAGTTGTCTACTGATGTGGGCTTTTAGTTTATGTGTTAGCCTTTGTTAGCTTGAATTCATTAGCAAAATTCCAGAGTAAACAGTGGCACAGAATTGCACAATATGCCCTTGCAGAGGCTGACTGTGTGTTGATATAAGACTAAGGACTTGATAAAAAACATCCTCTTCTCCTCCAGCCGTTTAGATGTTAGACTACTCTGGTAAGAAACCATCCTAGTCAGCATGCTGGTACCAAGTTCTCAGTTAAGAGCCTGGAGTCAAACTTTGGAGAAGAGTAGGTTGACTCCCCAACTCCTTCCACCTTCTCATTAAATTACAATATGTCAGTCAGGCAAGTAATTGTTTATGTATATACACTTATACATTTGTCTATATGCTCTTCTTTTTTCCCAAGCAATGTTTAGTTTTTACCTCAGACGGATGAAAGTGTATGGACTGGCTCTACATGTCTGTGCCTGTGTATATGCTTGTGTATATGCTTGTGTGTGTGTGTGTGTCAGTGCGAATGAGCTGCAGCTCTCTGTCTCTCTGCTAGAGGGAGGCCGATGAAGCCGCCTATCAGCTGGGCTCAACTGGGAGGTAGTATCATTGTGTTTACCAGACTGGGTTTGTTTACGGACAATAGCTCACTAAGCCCCGTCTCTAAAGCCTCACTACTCACACTCCGGGTCATATCACTGTGCTTATTCAGTCATTTTTTATTTCTGGTTGTGCTGCAGAGTGTTGTTATGGTGTGAGTGTGACTAATAGTTATGGAGGAAAAGATTAGAAACAGTTGCTCATTTGTAAGAAATCATTATTGGTTATGAGTGAAAAAATATAATTCCTGTATTGAAAGTGAACGGGACAGGTAAGTATATCTTATGTATATTTTCTTAGATGTTACACACACCTGTGTTATATGCAAATCAAGAGCTTTGTTTTGTTCGCAAGTCAAATGCCATATTCTTGTTTAGTTTTGCTGCTTGTCAGTTGGCCAGTGTTGCTGCTAGGCTACCGTATGTCTGTGGTCCGACTATGCTAAATGCACTATCAAGACAGTACAGGGATTTCTTTTCTTCTGTTTATCGGAGCAGAACGGTTGCTATGAGAAAAGCTGGAGTTAAATCCTAGTTGTTTAATTTCAGGGGAAAATGTCTCTACCCCCGGCCCAGTGTCTACAGTTCTCTAGTCGCCACACATAATTTTATTTCCTGCTGCCAAAGGGAGACTCCTGTTGGTGGTTGGTTTTGTGCAGACTGCAGAGAAACGCTTTACATAACTGCTAATTAAAACAAGAAACTTGCCCCTGACCCCTTCTCGGCCACCCCCCCAGTACGGTTTTGCTTTTCGGTAACAGCTTTTGTCTGTGTGGAAGCCAGGGCATTTGTCAAACATATCCCGATATCTGTTAAGCAGGCAATTCAGGATAATCCGCTCACCCAATCAAAAACCTCTGTTGCTCCTGTATGATGCCTGAGCGCCATGGCCAGAATAGCTACATTTGGATTATTTGAACTGCAGTTTAAATTGAGGGCCGATCCTTGTCTTAGCTCACCCCTCCTCCTAATTCACCTCTCTGCTCCAGGTCTCCTGGCTCACATGAAAACCTCTCAACAGGCTCTTAGCCATCACTGTATTTGGGACCGGCATCATTCATCATTCAAGTGTTATCGGTCTCCTTTAGATGCTCAGTCTTTTTTGAGTATTCTCCATCCTTGATATGCATTCCAGCCAAACGTGCTCAAGTGGTTCAGCTCAGCCACTCAAAATTCAAACCTTTTTAAGAAGAGAAACACATACTTACTTTCCCTTTTTGATTTATTATTATTATGATTATTATTATTAGTAGTATTTACATTTATATATTTTATCAACATCTTTAAATAAAAACTAGAAAGGCTTACATTTTCGAGAAACTACAATAAAAAATATGCCCACATACCCATGTACAGCTCTGGTAAAAAGTAAAGAGACAACTGCAAAATATTCTTAAATCAACCCCATTGAAAATTGCCATTGAAAATCTCTGGAATGTCATCAAGAGGAAGATTGATGTTCACAAGCCAGATGAGATGCTGGAATTCTTTCACCAGAAGTTGCATAAAGTCACCCAACAGCAAGGTGAAAGACATGAAAGCATGCCAAGATGCATGAAAAACAATTATTATTATACAATTATTATTATTCCACCAAATATTGATTTCTGAACTCCGATTCCAATTGATTCCACATTAGTATTGTGTTGTTTAAAAATGAATATGAACTTATTTTATTTGCATTATTCGAGGACTGACAAAACTGTATTTTTTGTTATTTTGACCAGTTAAAATTTTCTGCAAATAAAGGCTCTGAATGACAATATTTTTTTTCGTATTTGAGAGAAATTGTGTCAGTAGTTTATGGAATTAAACCAAAATGTAAATTTTACCCCAAAACCTATGATTCGTAAAACCAGAGAGAGGTTTTTATAGTGGTCTCTCAATTTCTTCCAGAGCTGTATATATAATTACAAACCAGCTGTGATTTATGGGACAGTATACCATGGTATTTCATCACATCACATTGTACTGCTCCGATTGTGTGGGTAACCGGGTTGTAAGTGCAGTAAGGCATCTTGGTGATATATTGCCAATATAACACAGCCAAGGGTTGTGTCCAGGCACTCTGCATTGCATACAGTAGGATATAGGAGTTCAAACTCCTTTTGTATCATCTGCCTGGAAATAGTTTATCATTGAATTACATGAAATAAATAACAAGGGCACATACAGAGTTGCAATGTTCATTTTCTCTCTGTTTTAATTCCCTTAAGATATTAGAAATTCACTCTATGAAACCGAAAATGAAACTTAACAACAGGCACATACTTGCTAAAAATATATTTTTTACTACACCTTGATATGAGTGCAGATTTTACAATGGGATGTCTTATTTCTCATCTCAAATGTGTTTAGAAACAGATTTTGACAACTGCAACAGTGAAATATTAACTTGTTGTTTATATTATTGTTCGTCTTTACAACACCATCTTGTTGTTACCTCTCGACACCAGCAGAGGTGGTAAAACAATTGCCAAATCATTATGAATGGGAAAATTGATCGCTTATAAACAGCAATTAAAAAATAACTAGCACACTCCAAGTGCCAAAAAAAACAAATAATAATAATAATATTAAAATAAACAAAGAAGTAAATGTGCATTGCTGCACAATAATATAATAATAAAAAATGAACAATAATATGTGCGTGCGATGACACAATCACATAATAATAATAACTATGTTAATAATTCAAAAAACAAAGAACTATATGTGCTTGCACTGCACACAAAGATATATAAAAAACTAACAACAAGGACGGAATCACATAATTACTTCGAAACTAAAATGTGTGCTTCTAAACTAAACCTGAAGTTAAAATAAGTTCTAATTGTTTGTAGGGCTGCAACAATTAATCGATGAAATTGATAAAAGTCGATTATTAAAATTGTTGGCAACAAATTTCATTATCGATTCGTTGGGTCTGTTTTGTTGCTCGCTGTGTGGTGGAGCTATGTCACTTAAAGTAAAAACTTTTTAAAGTGTCGGACCGAAATCTTGGATATTATGACAGAACTTCACTTTAAATTAAACAAAAAAGTTTTATGTGCAAACTCTGTAAAACAAATGGCATGGCACCGGAGCACCACCGTAATGAAGGAGCACTTGAAAAGAAAAAAGGTTGGAGCGATAAGCGAAGGGGACTCAACAGCAGGGTAAGTTAAGCAAGCTCATTAACACTAACCGGCAGTGCCCAAGTAAACAAACAGAAAGAGTTATAGTGCAAAAATAATTTAAAACACAAACCAGATCTTACTATTACAGTATTACAACATATGATAACCTTGTGCCTCTTCGGGGATGCTAATTTGTTAAACGTTTTTACTTTTATCGTTTTTTCAACTACTGTTGCGTACAGTAGAAACTCCAAAGTCAGTTTCAAAATAAAAGACATTATCATCAATCAAAAATAGTAATAAACAGGCATAAACAGATAAAATACATAAAGCAATGAAATTACTATTCGACAGGCCTTATTATAAGGTTATTTCCAACTATGTTCTATAAAAGCTGTTTCTATATTTGTTTTGTAGACAATAATTTGACCATCTCAGGTCTGTCTAAGCAAGGTATAAAATACAAAAAGAAATGAGCATATGTTTTGCACATGTTTTATAGCATACATTTAGGTTTAAATATAAATATTTGTTAATTTGTTTATCCGATTCATCGATTAATCGAAGAAATAACCAACAGATTAATCGATTATCCAAATAATCATTAGTTGCAGCCCTAATTGTTTGCTTGTAGATCCTGTAGCTTCTGGTGAGTGGTTAGTCAGAGGTTGCTCGTGCAGTGACCGGTAGAGGGGAACATTAACCAGGCCTCTGGTTAAAATTCAACTCCATTAAACCCCCATTCTCCTGTCCTTCTGACCTGAACACATGCATACAAACTGAGAAGGTTTTCTTTACAGCTCTGTGCTTTTAAAACACATTTAGACACAGCAAATGTAGTTCTGTTTGCACTTGACTTGTGTGTTTGTGGTAACAGGCTGTGCAGTAGGGCTGGCCAATGGACAATAAATATGTCACAATATCAAAAACAATGTCACAATATCAAGATGTCTCAATATCCAAAACTATGTTTTGTCAGAATTGAAATGGACTTCCATTGCTTCCTCTGACAACCGTGCAGCGCATTGATCTTATATTAAAATTATAAATAGCCTATTCCAGTATTTCCCTATTTGCAAACGGCCATAGCCTCCATTTACAAAACATTTGTGGTAGGCTAGTCAAATACTGCAGGAGCAAAATGTAAATTAATTATAGAATAAGCCGGTTGCACCAAACAGCACAAAATTGTCCATATCCTATTATTTAACTGAAACGTTTACCCTGCTTTTGATGACTAAAGCTAAACTACATGGGTTTTTTGTGTTAAATGTGTATTTACAGTAATTAACCTGGATCTCGCAATGAGTTCCCACAATAGGAGATGGCCCCATTCACAAAAAACAGAGAAGCTCTCTTGCTGCTATACCCTGCTGCTATACAAATCATTGGTCGGGATGCGTGTTGGCGGGAAGAAGGTCATCGCGCACAGGAAGTAATGCATTTGACATATCAAATCGAAACCTAAGATAGACAGAATTTTTGGGGGGGGTTTTTCAAGTATATTATGCTAGCGGAACATTTTAATATCGATGAAGGAATACAGTGCGAAGAAAATAAATATAAACGTATTAGGCGTGGGGCATTGACAGTGAATTGACCTTAAACTCTCACACAAGTGCCAATCGTGTTTTCTGGGAAAGTGAGGCGGAAGTATTTAGGATCTTGGAAGTTACGTTGTTCAGATTTGACTGGACTTTTGGATCTAAAGTAGTCTAATATTGGGAGAGGAATAGAGAATATCGCGAAACATTGCTACAATGTTGAGCTACTTGTGGAATGAGCAGAGTCCACCAGAGTCCACTAAGCAGCATGATAAATGCCTACATGTTTGTTAGTTTTTAAGTTGGTAGGTTGTAAAAGTTTTATATAAGTAAAAAGTAAAACAATTGGAAGACCTCTCCCTCCACATTAGAGCTCAGCATTGGCCTTTCCTGCCACTCACTGTCACTATAAGCACCTTTTCAGCACACAGTGAGTAGATATTTCATGTACAGTATTATTATCAGCAGTGAGACTGCGACCCATTGATAACTATACTCTTGGAAATCATCATTTGAGATGCTTACTGCAATGTGCTTGGACTGTTTTGGGGAGTATTTACCTTTTTTGCATGTAAAATGCATATTCAATTGGATTTAAATCAGGGGATTTACTTTGCTAGTTTAAAATGTTCCACTTTCTTCCTCTGATGAACTCCTCAGTGGCATTGACAGTGTATTTTGGGCTGTTGCATTGAGTCTGGTGGCATTTTCTTATACATTGGTAGCCAAGATTTCTTTGTACACTTCAATTCATTCTGCTGCTGCCATAATTCGTTACATTATCAATAAAGATGGGTGAGCTTATTCCATAGGAAGCCATGCATGCCCATGCCATGACACTACCTCCGCCATGTTTCACAGATGCGGTGAATCATCTGCAGTTCCTCTTTTTCTCCACACTTTCTGAATTTCTATAATTTTGATAAGGGTTCACCTTCAACTTGTCTGTCCTTAAAACGCTTTCATAACTGTACTCGGTGATCTCTAGACTTAACATATGCTAATCTACCTGTCTGTTTTTGATGCTGATCACAGGTTTGCATATTATATTATAGCCTTTGCAATGCAGCCAAAGTCTTCTGTGAAGGATTAGATTGTGACACTTTCGCTCCAGCATTCTGGATGTAGTTGGTGATTTCACAGACTGATTTTAGAGTTGTTTCCCACAGCTCTGTTTATTCTTCTGTCATCAACTGCTATTGTGTTCTTTTACTGACCTGGTTGGTGTTTGTCTGCTGAAGACGTCATTCTAAACTGTTGATTAGGCCATCCTCAACTTTTGTGCTCTTAAAATAAATAAAATTCCTCTTTTCTTTTAGCATCCATAACTCAAATTCACAGAGGCCGATTTATACTTCTGCGTCGAGGTTACGGCGTAGCATACGCCGTAGGCATACGTCATAGCCTACGCCGTCATGAGCATTTATACTTCTCTGGCGATGTCTGCGCTGCAACACAATGCAATCAAGCCGACCAATCAGAGATCTTGCGGCTGCATCGCCGTGACGCAGAGTTACATTTTTGGAGAGGACATATTTGGAGAGGTGCACGTCAGCTACGGCGCAGGGTACGGTGCAGGGTACGACGTAGGCAACCAGCTACGGCGTAGGCTATCCCGTAACCTCAACACAGAAGAATAAATTGGCCTTTAGTCTTCATGTTGGATTATGATTAACAAATGAGGGGTCCAAAGCAAAAACAAAGGATGGGACTGAGACACATTAACAGATATTTTATTGCTGAACAATCAATGCAATAGGAAAGACTTGTGAGTAAAAAGGGCTGTGAGTCAAATAGCCCAATAGTTATATTAAAATGGGGGGGGGGGGCTCTGAAAGGGCTGTCCCAATATATATGGAATGCACTCTATCTTTAACCATTCTATGCATATTTACATAACAACCTTACTCTAGCTGCCAGCAATTCAGTTTTGAACCTCCTTAATAGTTGGGGCTTTAGTTAGGTATCCTGAGTTTTAACTTGCTGCAGTGATCTCGCTAGCTGTTTTTGTTTGTCTGCTGCCATGGAGACATCTACGGTGAGACAACGGATGGATTGAGCTCTAGGGCAGGAAGATAAAACCACAAATTATAACTGAAGTGAAATTATTGTATAACATTCACTGTTTTATATTGTGATCTTGTTATCTGGGACACAGTGGTGTCAAGTGTTAGTAAAGGTCTATAAATGTCTGATCATAAGCTACTAGTAGCTTACCACACACGTATAAGTAGCTGGCTAAACAATTCTAAATAAACATGCCATTTTCTCATGTTTTAATGTAAAAGAATGCAAATCTTACTAAAACCATACACTGCAATTTTCTATAATCTAATCAGTGAAACATAACTTCCCTTTCTGCTTTGGCATTATTGGCTACAAATTCCATACCTAACACTATTTATCCTCTACCAGCTGTGTTGTGCTTGTCTGTGTGTTGCACATGCTTATCTATAATTTTATGTGACCAATTTAATTATTACCATGTTACCGGTTGAAATAAATACTTCTACCTTGCAAAATGTTCTCTAAATAGTATGATTACCTGGCAGATGGACGAGAGAAATATATCATTTATATCTATTATTTATTATTGTTGCAAACTTTGCCATTAAATGAGCAGCAACGGTACAGAACAATTGCTGGACCTACAGTACACATTCTACTCTTTCTAACTGAGCCTGATGTGCCAAGTGGATTTACACTGAAATGTTTCCAGGAATTAAAAAAATATATCATTTTATAATGTATACATTTTTGACATAGATTCAGGACAGTTTATTATTATTTATTTTTTACAAATCATTTTGATATAAAGCTCTTTCAGTGAATGATACTCATATAGATCCTGTGACATTCCCCCAGACTGGTCAACCAGTGGAATAGATAAGGTATTGCATTTATAAATAAGGATTTGCCAAAATTGGGAACTTGTCATGGTAGAGTAGACAAGCTAGAGAGCTTTTATTTTGTTGAAGTAAAAAGCAAGCTGCTATTATTTCCCAGGTTTGTTACCAGTCCACATCACTACATTGTACTAGTTGGATACATTCAGGCTTTTTAATAATTATACTATTCAATACTAGTTGACAGAGTTTGCTATGCAGCTAGCCTGTTGGCTGAGAGGATATGTCGTCAGCTGCAAATGACCCCTGACCTCTCAGAGAGCCTGACTGCCCACAGCACAAAAACATTACCATTTTCAACTAGTACGTCCTGAGGACAGTGACACATGCTACATTCTAGTGCCATCACAAGGGTATATGACCTCAGGGGAATAAGTGCACACACACACACACACCCGAGTCGGGACGTTGACATCCAATCTCTGTGCAGGGCTTCGTGGATAAACATCAGCCCCTGTTCCTCAGATTGTTCATGCATTCCTCCGACCTGACAGAGTCGTGCACGTTGACCAGCGGTAGAGTCCTCACCAGGGTCCCAGCCACGCTCTGATACCGTGGCGTCTCATAGCTGCAATGCCTTTCTCGTCATCAATAATTTTGTTGCATGGAAAGACATGGGAATCACAGTCATCCTGTTCTCTGCCAGTTTGCATTGTTCAAATGGCCGACGGGGGGTTAAAGCTAACCAAATGTAATGTGATGAATGGGTGAGTTTTAGCCAGCTGATCCGTAATCAGCTAATCCTATTTCAGGCTTCATGTCACTCACGGTGCAGTCTCAGCATCACCCTGAGCCACACAATATCTTTCATTAACCACTGCACATTAAGGCTGTCTATACCACCATGCCATCCATTAACCACTGTACATTAAGGCTGTCTATACCACCATGCCCTCCCATTAACCACTATAAATTAAGGCTGGCCATACCACCATGCCCTCCCATTAACCACTATACATTAAGCCTGTCTATACCACCATGCCCACCATTAACCACTATACATTAAGGCTGGCCATACCACCATGCCCTCCCATTAACCACTATACATTAAGCCTGTCTATACCACCATGCCCTCCATTAACCACTGTACATTAAGGCTGTCTATACCACCATGCCCTCCATTAACCACTATACCTTAAGGCTGTCTATACCACCATGCCCACCATTAACCACTGTACATTAAGGCTGTCTATACCACCATGCCCTCCATTAACCACTATACCTTAAGGCTGTCTATACCACCATGCCCACCATTAACCACTGTACATTAAGCCTGTCTATACCACCATGCCCTCCATTAACCACTATACCTTAAGGCTATCTATACCACCATGCCCACCATTAACCACTGTACATTAAGGCTGTTTTACAACCATGCCCTCCCTTTAACTTCTGTACATTAATGTTCCACCCTTTGATTTGCAGTATGTTAGTTGTCCACTAAACCCCTTTATGATAAAGTAATTTCATTAAGAGAATACCCAGTATATAGATGGTTATTTGTCCCTGAACAACTGCTGTATAGAGATGAGGGAGGGTTTGATGAAAAAAGTAAACAAACAGCTGTCTGGCGCTGATCTCATATTTCTCAACACATTCTAATATTGACCATTTTGTAGTTTTCAATAATGGAACTCGACTTCTAAAGGATTTTAAGCTGACTGACCTACACGGTCGGTGTTGCTGATCTGAATTCTGACACATACTATCTTGTTTTAAACTCACTGACCTTGCATTTCCTTATCCATCACATGGTACCACAACTCCTCTGTTTGATGATTACCCATCCAGGCCACCACCACCACAGCTCTTAAAACTAAAAGCTCTTACGAAGGCACAGAGGCTGCGGTTGTACAAACCATCTACTCCACATAATCTCCTCTCATTCACAGACTGGGACAAGCCAAGGATGTACATGAACTTAGAGTTAATATGTTAGTTGCGGTTTCTCAATTCACATCATAACTACGCAGTGCCTTTACTGTCATAATCACCCATAAGCACTTCCTAGCCTTTCACTGAAATGTTCTATGCCTTTTGTTATTTTTGTTAGAGAAATGCAAAACCAAAAATACATCATAATTGTGTTGTTGACAAAAACATTGCTAACATAACTGTAGAAGCCTTTTATTTATTGAGAACAGTATTGGTTAGTTTGGGTCCCTTAAATGTTCTGTGGTCAGTTGTGACATAACTTAATCTCAGCAGTCAGCCAGGTCTCTTCCTTCTCCCACTTCGAACATCAGAGGTTATTAAAGAGATGTTAATAACTGGTATTCATTACAGCCCAACCGATAAAGGATTTTTAAGGCCGATACCGATAAAAATATTTGGTGATTTAAAAATCTGATTTTCCGATATATTGGCTGATATATATTAGGGTTGCAATAACAAATTCATGAAATCGATAAAAATCGATTATTAAAATTGTTGACAACAAATTTCATTATCGATTTGTTGGGTCTATGTTGCTGCTCGCTGTGTGGTGGAGCTACGTCACTTAAAGAAAGAAAACATTTTAAACTGTATGACCAAAATCTTCGATATTATGGCAGAACTTCACTTTAAATGTAAGTTACTATATAATAATAGCATGCTTTGTGTTTTGAATTGAGGAATAGTTTCTCCAACAGAAGGTAGCGCTTATTTATCAAATAGCCGGTGTTTGGTCGCGATCCAGCTTAAAAGGTCTATTAAATCAAATCCACTTCAACATTACACGACAAGTGTATTTAACTAGCTGGCAAATATATGTTTGTGGTAGAGCAGACGCGGTAGAGCTAGCAAGCTCATTAACATTACTGGCAGTGCTCAAGTAAACAAACAGGATGAGTGATAGTGCAAAACTAATTTAAAACACAAATCAGATCTTACTATTACGTTATAATAACATATGCTGACCTTGTACCTCTTCGGGGGATACTAATTTGTTAAACATTTTGACTATATGATTTACTTCTATTGTTTTTTCAACTACTGTTACGCATAGTAGAAACTCTCCATTTCAAAATAACAGTAATCCTAAATCAAAAAAAGTAAATAAGTCAAAATCAGCTTAAACAGTTAAAACACATAAAGCAGTTCTATAAAAGCTGTTTTTTATAATTGTTTTGTAGACACGATTATTTTAACATCTCAGGTCCGTCTAAGCAAGGTAAAAAAATACCATATTTTGCACCTTACTAAAGAAATGAGTATATCTTTTGCACATGTTTTATAGAATATATTTAGGTCCAGTGGTGGGCTGTCAGGGCCTGCAAGGCCTTCTCTGCAGGCCCAACGATAATCAGAATCAGAAATGTATTTTTGTACTTCTGTAATATGTTTTTTAATAATATATATTTTACAAAGTTCATTTAAATTAGTCTATATGGTGATTTCATTGCTACAGTACGTTCTTTTCAGTTGCCTTGCTTTTAGAGCAGCTCATATAAATTAAAAGCTTTTATCCAATAAGATTTTTTTCATCTGTGTTGTCTCCGGGTAGACTAGGGCCTTCAGAATTCCGAGTGAATACCGTCTGCTGTTGAAGCCCATCAGGACCATGTTGTTGATTGTCATATTTTTAACCAATCAGATTTCGACTTTACCATGTTGGGTGTGTTCTTTGACCAAGTAAAGCGTTTCTGCAGGCCTAGCCTTACGTCAGCATCATTTCTGTTGCTGATAGGAGGGGCAGTTCAATAAAGTTCTGCAAATTTTTTTTTTAAGTTTGCCATCCAAACAACAACTAGCTTAGCTCTCCCAGCTTAGCTCTCCCTTCTCCGATTTCTTTAAACTTTAAATTTTTAGATTGTTAGATTTTTTACTTTTAGCAGAATGGCAGATGGAGGTGAAGAAGTAGCTTTGGTGGCGAATATAGGACTGGGCAGGATCAACTCTCAGCACTGGGCAAGATATTTTATTGGAACTTAACGCAAAGATGTGCTGTACAACCGCATCATAGAAGTCTTTTTAAAAGAGAAAGAACTTTGTTTTCAAATAAGGAGCAGCTTTGGTGAGTTTGATGGATTTTTATATATTTTTACCAGCAGGGCCTTGACTAGGGATGGGCCGATACCGATACCAGTACATTTAAGTACAGGAAAGAATGCAATTCGGTGCATACTGTAACTGTAGAAAATGGCATGAGCAACGCCTAGCCTCTGAAAGCCACCTTCAGCAAGGAAAGACAAATGTCGGTAGTTTGCAAAACTTCTGGGTGAACAAAATAGTGGTATTTCTGAGTTCTGATATACTAACGTTAAGAAATATAACTTAAAAGAAATACGATGTAGCCTATTTATATTTTGTTCAATAGATTACATTGATAGTACAGCTAATTGTGTACCGATTATAATAAAACAATAGAATACCTTAACAGAATAATATGATTAGGTAATTATCCCTGTTTTGGAGAACGTCACTTCAGACATTCTCATCTTACACAAAACATCTGCAATGCTTAGCTAGGGCAAATTCGAACACAAACGTCTATTGTGTTCGCGTTTACAAACGTGTTTCTCTCACTTAATTAGGGAAGGAGACGTAAACCATTGACATCTAATAAATATTACACATTCTTGACCTGCAATGTAAATGATGTTCTTCTGGATATGTAGGAATCTTTACTTTTCTATATTTCAATTGGCTGATCAACATCTAAGAAATAGCAGATTTTAGCTTGATAAATGTGACATTTGGCATAGTTCTTAAAAGTACTCCTTTCGGTACTCGTATCAGCAAGTACCCAAAATGAAATACTCTGTACTTGTACTCGTTCCATAAAAAGTGGTATTGGCGCATCCCTAGCCTTAAAGGTTCTTAACAGGCTTAGTGCATGAACTGTATTTGTATTCATGCAGGGGTAGATAAACAGACACACTTCATCCTGGCGCCAGGCCTGTTAATACTTGTTAATTATTACTGCTTGTTTTTGAACTGGTGTGAAGCATGTGCAGATTGTATATACAAGGTCTGTGGTTCAGATTCAGGGGTCTTAGTGGGCTGTGCCTTTGAGTGTGCGTGGTAAACCTGCATGTACATTTAATAATGCGTAGTGTTACATTCTTATGGTTTCAGTCATCTCGGGCCATTAGTGTATTGTAAGTCTCATAGGTGTTGAGCCTCGTACTAAATAACCTTTATCGAGTGGAATAAACTTATCTTCACTATGAATATGGGGTGCATTATATGCCGAATGACAATAAACTATAGACCTAGAATGTCATTGTGAGGTTATTATAATGCGTTTTCATTTTGGGAAGATAGTGAAGGCCTAGGTGTAAAATGCACGGCCTGCGACTGGTAGTGTTACATTCTTTTGGTTTCAGTCGTGTCGGGTCAATTAGTGTATTGTAAGTCTCATAGGTGTTGAGCCTCATGTTAAATAACCTTTATCGTGTGGAATAAACTTATCTTCACTATGAATATGGGGTGCATTATATGCCGAATGACAATAACCTATAGCCCTAGAATGTCAAAGTGAGGTTACTATAATGCATTTTCATTTTGGGAAGGATAGTGAAGGCCTAGGTGTAAAATATACCTCCCGCGACTGTTTAGATCTGTTTATGTGTTAAAATTGTTAATTTGGAATAACATTTATTTTTTAAATAAAGTTATAGAAATATTTGTTTGGGTGAAGGTCATGTGGTCTGATGAGACATAAGTAGAGCTTTATGGTCTAAACTCCACTCGCCGCTTCATGGTCTAAACTCCACTCGCCGTGTTTGGAGGAAGAAGAAGGATTAGTACAACCCCGAGAACACCCGTGAAGCATTGGGGTCGAAAAATCATTCTTTGGGTATGTTTTTCTGCAAAGGGGACAGGACGACTTCACCGTAATGAGGAGAGGATGGCTGGGGCCATGTATCGCGAGATCTTGGCCAACAACCTCCTTCCCTCAGTAAGAGCATTGAACATGGGTCGTGGCTGGGTCTTCCAGCATGACAACAACCTGAAACACTGTGTGTGCAAACCTGGTCAAGAACTACAGGAAACGTTTGATCTCTGTAAGGTTTCGGTACAAATTATTGAGTTCTGCTTTTCTGATGTATCAAATACTTATGTCATGCAATAAAATGCTAATTAAATATTAAAAAATCATACAAAGTGATTTTCTGGATTTTTGTTTTGGATTTCTTCTCTCACAGTTGAAGTGTACCTATGATAAAAATTACAGACCTCTACATGTTTGTAAGTAGGAAAACCTGCAAAATAGGGCAGTGTATCAAATACCACCCACTGTATACTACTTGTGTCACTGCAGTAGTGAATTGCCAGATCTAGTCAGCATACCATAAATAACATAAAAATATTCCTCTCTAAACAAATACAAAATATTTTGAAAGTCTCCCTCTCAAATATAGAATTTTTCCTTTTCATAATAGAGATACCATTTATTTCTTTCACCTTTTTTTAACCAGGTTTATTGATTGAGAACAGTTTCTCATTTGTAAACGCGACCTGGCTAAGACAAGGCGCTAGGTGCAAGGCGACATTAAATTACACATAGGGCCCTATTTTAATGATCTAAGCGCATGGCGTGAAGCCTATGGCGCAAGGGCGCTTTGGGCATGTCCAAAACCTTTTTTTGCTATGTTAACAGCGGATAAATGGTCCCATGCGCCGGGCGCATGGTCTAAATGGGTTGTACTAAGTGTCTTCATTAATTCATAGGCGTGTTTTGGGCGTAACATGCAATAAACCAATCAGAGATTCATCTACCATTCCCTTTAAGAGACAGGCGCGTTTGTACCTTTCGTGCATTGCTATTATGACGGCAGATTTGCACCGTAATATTTTTATTTGTAATCTTTTGCATATTTGTGTGCTGCTGCGCTTCCCTGTGTGTGTGCAACAAGCATAGTGTGCATGCGCTGTGCCTATGCCATAGGTGCATTTGACTAATTTGCTGTTAAAATAACTATGACATGCTGCGACATTGACTTTAGACCAGGATTTAGTTGGTCAATGGCGCGATCACTTTCCGATGACTCAGATCAACAGGAATGATCCTAAACACACCCTCCCTGTTAGACCCCTCCCATGGGCGCAAATATGGGCGCAGGTGCATTTGCTATTTAAACAATGCGGGCGCCTGACGGGAAAATGACAACTGCGTCGGTCTTAAACTAGCAAAGACACCTGCGTTCAGACTTTGCGCTGCATTGCGCCGGATGCAAGATAGGGCCCATAGAGTACAAACATTCAGGTATACAGTTACACAAACAGTATTAGGTTAGATTAAATAGAACTGTACATTCAGTGCAATAATGGTTTGAAATAGAGAGGTAGATTATTGGAATGTAAAGTGACAGTACCAGAGAAATAACACTAGGATAGGTAACATGATGAACATGGCTGAAAATGGTAATGTGCAAATTATACAAAGATAGCTGTGTGGGTGAATATGTGCAATATGCATTAAGACTTTGATGAGTACGCTAGGGCATAAACGGGTGAATAGAGGCGGTAAGGTCAACGTGTGCAGCGGTCAGTCAGTAGATTTGAAAGTAATGCCTTAAAAGTAGGGATGGGGATGATGGACTCAAGTTTCAGGGATTTCTGCAAATGGTTTTAATTGTTAACAGCAGAGAATATGAAGGAGAGGCGGCCAAATGAGGTGCAGGCTTTTGTAGCAACAAGGGAGATATACCTGCTTGAGTGAAGGTTGAGAGTGTGTGATGCTATGGATATTAATGAGCTTAGATAAGGTGGTGTTTTGCCTAGTAAGGACTTGTAGATGAGGTGGTACCTGTGGTTCAGGCGTCGGGTGTGTAACGAGGGCCATCCAACTAGTGAGTAGAGGTTGCAGTGATGGGTGTTGTATGGGGCATTGGTAACAAAACGAATGGCACTGTGGTACACTACATCCAATTTCTGGAGTAGAGAGATTGAAGCAGTTCTGTAGACAACATCACCGAAGTCAAGTATTGGGAGGATGGTCATTTTTACAAGGGCTTGTTTGGCAGGAAGGGTGAATGAGGCCTTGTTGTGGAATAGGAAGTCAATACTAGATTTGATCTTGGACCGGAGATAGTTCATGTGGGTCTGGAAAGAGAGCATAAATGAATGACATCAGATGAATGAAATCAGTAATCACTGTTGCTTTTGTAATTAATTAATTATAATAAAATAATTTACCTGTAAATGTTGGCGGGTTGCAATCCCATACACAAAAATCAGCTGGTCTTTGGTGGTTGACATACTTACGTTTTTGGTGGTTGACCCAAATCACGTTTAAAAAATGTAATGTGTGCGACACAATAGTAATACAAATCACCTGTTTATCTGTTAATGTAAAATTCAGTTCATTAAAAATAACTTCATGATGAACTAACAAACTACTACTGTTGCCCCTGACAAGCTACATCGTAGCTTTGTGCATAGTAGATTTGTGCATTGCTCGACCAGACTGATCCCAACCACGAACAACAAAAACTTATTGGGAATTAATATATAATTGTTTATATGGGATAGGGCTGGAACGATACACAGAAGTCCAGGTTCGGTTCATACCTCGGTTCAGACATCACGGTTCGGTATGAGTTCGGTACAATGGAGGGAAAAGCAAAACAAAAATGCAGAACTCATTTTTTTTTATTGTGCATGTCTATGGCTTCGGATATCCGTCTACCACTCGCCATAATCTCCTAGTGCTGCTATCTCTGACTCACTCACTGGACCGTCGACCTGACAAAAAACTGCATACATAGGCGGAGCTCGGCTACTTAGCTTCAGAGCTAAGGCGGGGATACAGATTAGGTGTCCCTAAAGATCTGGCGTATCTTACAGTAGTTCCGCATTACATTAATTAATTTGCACGCAAGTTTTATTTATTTTTATACCATGTATTCTCTGTGTAAATTCATGCACTGAACTGTGACACCCGTTCCATACGAATACATGTACCGTTCCCCTAGTATGGGAACATTGTCTTTATCCGTATCGTCCACTAGTGTCCCAGAGCTTAAAAATGGAAGGGCGGTCCTTCCACGCAGTGGCATGTGTAGGACAGAACTTTGCAACAACATACGGAGCTAGTTTCCTAGAAGGGAATTGTTATTTATTAATAACAAATTATAATTTATAGCCTACATTACTGTAATCACTATATTAATAAGAATGAACAGATAGTATATTAGCAGTTCACACGCATGGACAAGTCCGAACACAAGCTCACTCCTTATTTTTTGGAAGGAAAATAATTTGTTATCACAATATGTCTTAGTCCATAGATATATATTTTTTTAAACTCGATACGTTATAATATAGTTTTATCGCCCAGCCCTAGTGGGACAATATCTACAATTTTTATAATTGATTGATCTGAAGATTATTACTTTCAATAATTGGACAAATATATAATTTCTATTATTAAATTCTGTTTTATTATTCTGTTATATTTATTTTATTCATGTTTTATTTTCAGTTTTTCATCTTGCACATTGCTCTCTTTAAAACAACTTGAATTAGAAGTAGATATGAAAACCATAAGACAGAAAACAATTAACGGTTATTGATACTACTGCTAAGGTTACATGATTGTTTCTTAACACAAAGTTAATGCATTCAATGCTTTAAGAGAATATTCACTTCATGCAGGAGAATGGGGGTTTAATGGAGTTGAAGTTTAACCTGAGGTGGTTAATACTCCCCCTCTAAGGGTCACCACAGGTGCAACCTCCCACTAACCACTCACCAGAAGCTACAGGATCTACAAGGAAAAAAATTGAACTTATTCAAACTTCAGATTTAGTTTAGAACACATTTAGTTTATGAAATCAATGTCAAGATATGCCTAACCATGTCAGCATACATTTGGAACAGTTCTTGAAAGTTTTGACTGTAGTACCTTTCTTTGAATTATGATTTGGTTATTGAACTGCAAAAAATTGTTGCTATAACAAAATGTTCTTCCAATCTATACGATATTTACACACAAAAATAATAACTGAACAGTCCTAAAGTCACCAACCCAGCTTATTTGTAAAGATGTCTCTTCTTAAAATCAGATTTGAAAGACAACCCTTAACCACCCAGGCAAATAATTCCTTAAAACTAAGACTTAAGGTAAAAAAATGCATTTCCACATTCATAAATCGCTATGCTAAGTTCAATTTTGACTTGATGGTTATGTTATTTATTGGAAACCACAATGTTGTCCAGGTACTTTACATGTCAGAGTTCAATCTCCCAGTTTGTCAGTAAAATGGGTTGTTCTGCTTGGCTGCGTGTCTTGCCCAACTTTAGGGCTTAGCTCATTAGGATGAGATCAGTGTGTATAATTAGAGGCAACTGATTATCCCTCTATCCGGTCTGTGTGTTGGACTTCAACAGTAGCCCATTTACTGAGGAAAGAACTAGAAACTGTCCCAGGAATATAGAGCATGACTGTCCTATGATGGATGCCCCTTCACTTCAGACTTACCCATGATGCTAAGAGGAGCTGACTCTGAGTAGCTTGTAGTCCATACCCCTAATTTGAGTCCCTATTTGCTGCCCTGTCCTCTCTCCCTCTGGAATAGTGGGCTTTCTGTGTTTTGGAGCTGAATGAATGTACAGGTCAAGTTACAGCGGTGCTGTGCAGCTAGCCAAGTCACACAAACAACACCACCCCCCACCTCCATTTTTAATTCCTTTAGACTTGGATATGGTCTTAAAAACCACAACCGCACTGCTGATTTTGCAATTCGCAGCTACTGTCGCTTTCCTGGCCCATCCTAGAGTGCATTTTTTGCTTCTTTAGGGAGCCACTTTTGTTTGATTTAGCATTTTGTTTCCCTTCTTCATTGGCAATCTCCCTTCTGTTTCGCCAATCAGTCTTCAGCACTCTGTCCTCCTGGTGTGTCTGCTGACAGTTGTTGTGGTTTTGCTGGCTGGTGGAGATCACGGCAGTGCTGCTCATTGTGTATGTGGAGAGACTGATTAGGTATTTAAATGTGTTCCATGTTAAATCAGCACCTGTTTAGTGACCCAAGTGGCCAGTAGCAGCAAGACAGGTTTTCTGGTCTTAGTGTGGGACCTGAGGAAGTGGCTTATGAAGGGACTGGGACCAAGGCTAGAGCTTGGGTTTGTGTTGAGTTTGATTCTCAGTGTAAAGGCTTTTAGCCATTTTGCATTAACAAGTGTTTATAGGACAGTAGTTAAAAATATGCCCCGAATTAGTCTCTAAATGACATTGTCATAAAAAATATGCTGTGGTGAGAAAGTCATATTGTAAATTTAAAGGTGTTTAGTGAACCAGTCTGCAGAATTTTTAAGTTTGCCATGAAAAGTAGCACACCTTGTGGCCTCCAATATTAACTAGCTAAATAAATAGTTAAATAAGCAAATTTAGCTGAGCCAGCAAGTCATACTTCATATAAAACAAAAGGGAATATGGATGCTGCTAACCTAGCTAGGTAATGTTACCTAGCTAGTTCATGTTGATGATAGCAACAAGTTAGCTAGCTACATTTGATAGGAAGCAGTTGCTGAATTATGTATAAAAAACATATTGACTGATATTCAGTATATGCTTCAGTAAGCATCATTGTTAATTTAAGGCAGTAGGGATAACAAACAACAAAAACAAAAAGTAATTTGTGTCAGAACAGGTAGCTAATGCTATCTAATGTCACTGACGTAAGTTAATGGATGACAATTTTGTTTTTCAGCAGCTTATGAAAACAATATTTTGCTAGGTCAAGAAAGCCTTGCTAAATTAAACTATCGTAGTGTAAACAGGCCTTTTGACCAGGTCAGAGATAGAGTGGGGCTAAGCTACCGCAGTGGCTTAGAGAGTGGGGGTGGGAAGGGTTATGTTCTGGTGGTGTTAAGGGGAATTATAACTGTGAGTTTGACATCACAATGCAGGATTATTGTGCTCCTCTATGTGAGGGAACGCCACCTACAAGCCTGCAATTCCTAACCCCCCTCAATATGTTGGTATGTACTTGGTGCACCATATGAGTTGAAATAATCAGATTGCCACGTTGAACTACCCCCTGCAGAATGTTACTTGAGGCTAATTAGGAAACAGTTGTTAAGGGTGGATTATCATCTTAACTAGACATAAGGGGTACTAGATCCAAATAGGAAGCCTTTTACATTACTCAGCTCTCAGTTCCTGGTAACTCATGCTTCAGGATGAAAAAAAGACAATGTAACGATTTAACCAACGCATTCCTATGGCGATATCGTGGGTAACGTTCCTAATAGAAATGTCATCACATTACGTAGACAGACTTACAAAATGGCCATTCAAATTTGAGCTTTTGTACGTATTGATTCATCAGAACATTTCCAAGAATAGACCAAGCGCTTACATTTTCAAGTACTTGGGGAATGTTTAGTTCAGGCATAACATGCTACAGTAGGTTAGTGAAGTCAAGGTTAGAGAAAGGTGAGGTTAGGTTAAGGTAAACTGACTTTTTTATGTTCTGAGGCTTTACATTTCCCTGACTCCGTAAACGTACACATGTGTACAAATGTTTTGATTGACGATATTTTACATATTGCCATGAGAAGCCTGGTTTGACAAGTGGTTAACAGCAATGAGTTCAGTGGTGTTGTTTTTCTGGTCTATGTAAGGTTTAGTTTGTGTAGCCCTGAGGTTTTTATGTCTGGATAGAATTGGCTAGTGCCCGCTACCCTTTTTCAGGTTGTTTGGTGGCACATGGTGAGATTCCACAGCATGTCAAGAGCACATACACACACACACACCAGCAAAGACCTACTCTGTTTGCTCAATATGAAGCTGCGGTCAAGGCCGTCTGTCAACTACAGGCAGACATGTTTTTGTGTGTGGTTTAATTCGTTGATCAAGTGCATAACTGGTGCAAGTTCAAAATGAGTTCAGAGTACACGATGAAACAGAGGAAGTGTGTTTAGAGACATATTGCTAATGTCACTGTAAAAGTTAGCATTGCTCCCTCCAGTGCAACATCGTCTGCTGTGTTTAGTGGCCCTGCCTGTCAGCTTGTGCATATCTGTGGGTTTCTACTTGCCATGCAAAGTGACATGTTTGGGATGAATGGCAGGGCTCGTGCCAGCCAAGCCTGTTAGGCCCTTCTGTTCACTGGTCAATGGAGACACGTCCTGTTTCTGCTGAATAGAGCAGCATCACACAGACCTAATGACATGGCAGCGTCCTCATTTCCATGCCGAGATAATGCTGGTGATTTTACATTGTTATAGGGAAAAGGCATAACCTAAGCCAAAGCATTAGGTACTGTACCATGGTTGTAGTCTAATAATGGTAATCATAAAGATAATTATTTGGCCTATTCAAAGCTTGGTCCCGCTTCAGTATAAACTGCTACATCGTGTTCTTACACAGGTTATTGGTTTGTTATGTTGATACAGGAAGTGAAAGCTATGTGAGGCTATGAAATGACTGCTTACTGCAAGCTGCCCTCTGCTTATGGCTACTTCATTAACACCCGTGTTCTCTTGCTTCTCTCCACAGAGTCCAGTGTCATGAAACTAAATCCACAGCAAGCTCCGCTTTATGTAAGTTTCTTTCATCTAAAATCAGTGTTTCTGTCGTTGGTGCCTCTGGGAAATGGAGTCTTTAACAGGTTGTTGGCCTACAATTCCTCTCACTGGTTAAACATTTTGTTTGGTGATGTTCACTATATAGTGTTGTTGTAATGTTTTGATTAAAGCAACTTCAGAATAAAAGAAAGAAATGTATTCAAAATATCGATGGTCCGTAGGATCAATGTGTACATAACACTGGGCTAAGTGAGTGCTACTGTAGGTAGAACCTGTCTGTTGTTAGTGACAGTGAGGTCCAGTGGGGTGGTGTTATTGGACTGCGCTGAGTAATTACATGTTAGTGCTGTTTGGTTTAGAGCAAGTTAATTACATTTCCAAAGAGCATGGGGTCCCCACAGGACAGAAATGTGGCCAGACTCAAAACAAAACCGTGTTTAGATATTGTGAAATGTGTTATAATCTGTAAAATAAAATGCAGGCGGTACCTGTTCCTAAAGCTAGTTCTTTATGTTCTGATCTGTCTGTGTGTGTGTAGGAGACGAGGCCTTAACATGGTTGTTTTGCTGCTAATTTAATTTGCTTAGACATTTTGACTGAAAGGTTTTATTCAAGATGTTAATGCATCCAGTCAGGGACTTAAACATGTGATGTGACTGTTGTAGCCATGTCTGTAAAGCAATTTCTAAATGAATGAGGCCAGTGGGTAATATTATCTGTGTAGCAATCAGAAAAATCCTGTGTTGCCGATGGGAGGTTTATATAGTGAAGGACGCTATTGTTAGCATGTAGCATGGGTTTGCTCCAGAGGCCTGTTGCTGGGTGTGTGGGTGGGGGCTTTGGATGGGGTGGGGCTTCATGGTTGCTATTGGTTCCCTGTGCAGAGCACTCAGCATGGCCTGTGGAGCAGTAGAGGGTGGAAGGAGAGTGGAAGTGGGGGTTGTTGTGTGATGTGTGGCTCGGGGGTGTCAGATTTCAAGGAGCAGCCACATGAAGGGATCAGCTGGGCTTGGTGCACACCAGGCTTATAGAGCACTCTGAGCATGCTCAATACGCACAGGAAATAGGGCCTTCAGAGTTCAGGTTGCAACTAGCTCTGCAGGCCTGACTTTAATCAGGTCTTTTAGACAATAAGTATCTTCCCTTCAAGTTTCAAACAGGAAAAAAACATTTAGCTATTTGAATGGACATTTCAATCATTTTAGAGTTGAAATTAAATATTGAATATGAACTCACATTGCAGACTATCCCCTTCAATTTGAGGGAATTTACATCCAAATCGGGTGAACAATGTGAGAAATACAGCAGTTTTTATGTGGTCCTCTGCTTAGTAAGGGGTGAAAGGTAATGGGACATTTGCTGTGTGTCAAATTTGATTATGTCACTGCAACATTTTCTTTAATACAAAATGTTGGTTTTGAAGTGAGTCAATAGGAGAATTAAACACAACAAACAAATCTCAGGAAGTCAATCAAACAGAACTAAAAGTATTTTCAAAAATATTGCAGTGACGTAGTCGAAGGTTTTTGGAAAACTTACGGTGGCCGAGTTGGAAATTACCAAATGCACTGAGAAGGTGTATTTAGTTGCTGTCATGTCGGAAAAATGACCACCAGCACAATGATTTAGAAGTGTTTAGGGGTCTGGAATGTTCTTTTAAGCATCAATAGGAAGTCCAAAGAGCTGTCACTGCCAATGAAACAACAAAATCAATAGGTGTGGCCAATTCAACGCTTTGGTAAGCTCAAGAACAACAAAAGGCCTGGAAGACCAAATAAAGTAAAGGTAGTGGATAACAAGTCTTTTCCTGGTAAACACCATCCCCTTCACAAGAATTGGCAAGCGGAACAACAGCCTCCAGGAGGTAGGCTTATCTGTGACAAAATGAAAAATCAAGAGAAGACTTCAGCAGAATAAATGCAGAGGGTTTACCACAAGATGTAAATGGTTGTTGAACCTCAAAAACCGGTAGAACAGGTTTTGGGGTAATTGTGTCACTGTCAAAATTTTTTGCGACCTGACTGTATATGGTCTAAGTAGTGGTCTTAAACTCAGGCAACAATATATGAAAAGGCAGTAGGATAGCTTTACATTTAGCAAAATTGTGTTCGATGAGGACCTTCTGCCACCATATCTTAGGTAGAGGAAAATATTGTTGTGGTCACTCCAAGTCAAAAAGCAGTGATAAAACTGTCTAGTTTCCAAGTCAAAAAGCAACTGTCCAGTTACCAGCTACACAAACGTAATGTCAGGACAATGGTGAGTTATTAAAGTATGCGGGGAGATTTCTATATTAGAACCAGTGGGATGCCCATTCTGGTTACCTTGGCATGCAGAATGAACAAGTCCGCTTGTCAGGCTCAGATAACTGACTATGGTGTAGTTGCCCAGAGGTAGAACTCTACTGTATGCTAATCATGTTAGATACTGTCTTATTAAATGGTGCTTACATGGCAAATAGCATATAAACTCAGCAACAAAAGAAACATCCCTTTTTCAGGACACTGTACTTTCAAGATAATTCATTAAATCCCAAATAACTTTACAAATCTTCATTTTAAAGGGTTTAAACAATGTTTTCCATGCTTGTTCAATTACCCACAAAATGTATGAGCATTCACCTGTGGAACAGATGTGTAGACATCAACATCTTAGAGACGGTATGCAATTAAGGTCACAGTAATGAAAACTGAGGATACTAAAGGCTTCTGTTTCGCGACAATGTGACGTCATGGGAGTGCCGTAACTATTTAGACTTGCGCGAGGTGCTCGCAACACTATTTGCAGTCTTCTCCTGAACTGAGGAAAGAGTACCGACTTCACTATTTCTACGGATGTCAATGTCAACAGTGGCTAATATGATATTGGATTCAATGGATGAGGAAGAAAGGCTGCTTTTGAGCCTGCCTGCAAAGAAACAAAGAAAAGGAAGGATGGCATGTCAAAGTCAAAGTTGTTTATTTATCATATGCATCGAATAACATACATCATCCTATGCAGAGAAATTCTTTTTGACATGGCACGGCGATTCTATGCAGTGGGCTTAAAAACAAGAATTACAATAATATAATAATTTTTTAATAATAATGACAATAGTAATAGTAATACTAAACGCTATGTACTAAGCAGTGGTCTGGAAAATGTACAACAGTAGAAGTAGTAAATATTATAGATTGGCATGGAAAAATTGCTTTTAAAGGTGCATTTGAATTCTGCTACATCAGATGTAGAGAGCATAAAGTGATGTAGAGTGCTAGTGCTCAACAGACGATTTGCGATCAGTGTCTGTGTTCCATGCTGAGCAGCCGAATGGCCTGTGGGAAGAAACTGTTTG
>JACXGM010000234.1:55259-84193 GCA_016801145.1 Umbra pygmaea
CACACACACACACACACACACACACACACACACACACACACACACACACACACACACACACACACACACACACACACACACACACACACACACACACACACACACACACAGCCACGGTGTGAGTGGTGTCATCTTGTCATTAGAAGTGCACCAGTAGGGTGTAGCAGGCGGTCGAGTGCTTTAACTCCTCTGGGGTTTATTTCCAGTCAGCAGTTAGACCTAGCTCTGATGGAGATCTCTGGAACAACATCACAAACGACCAAAGAATGCCTTGGAATGTTCTTGAACAGTGTCAGTCTACTCCAGCTCCAGCAGCAGAGCATTGGAATAAATGGAACCTGTCTGGAACTTTTGGATCGTTTTTGGAATGGTTAGAACCTTATTAGATTTTTTGGATCATTACAATGTTTAGTATTTTTGTGGAATGGTTGCAAATGTTACGCTGAGACCGGGAAACATTTATATGTCAACCTTCTGGTATTTGATAATGTTTAGAAATAACTCAATTTCCCTAACCCCTGCAGGGTGGCCTGTTCACTCATTGCTTTGTTGACTTGTGTTTTTCATCTGCTGTTTCTCTCTGTCTGAGCACCTGTTGTCCCTACTGGAGTTTAACAGTCTCAAAGTGGCCCAGAGCCCAGTTTTCCATTAGCATGCATGCTAATGCTGAAGGACAGTAATGCATTAACCCTGAGGTTTGTGGAACTTTGCTGTCGTTTGATCTTGTCAGACTATTCTCTCTGCTGCCTGGAGTGTCGTCTCATTGTTGAGAAGGACTTTATGATTTTATTTGTATTGCTTGTATTGTTTTGGATTGGGACACATGGTGGTGAGAAAAGGCTGATGATCTCTGATTGACCTCAAACGAAAATGACAGGTCTACAACATGCAAACAAGTCATACTGCTTAGACTAATAAATACTTTGTTTTCACATAGTATTTTTCTTTATTTGGCTCCAGTCCAAACACTTCTATTACTCCCTGGCATATATTACATAATAAAAAAATATGCTGACTGTTATTTTGAACCGAGAATTAATCGTGTTCTTTCTCCATCATCCCACCCAAGTGTAATATGTTCTAGCTAGCTTATCCAAAAGCAAGCGTCTAACCAGTGAGTAAAAGATACTGAAAAAAAATTGTTTGTGTGATTTCCCCCCAATTTTGTCCCCCCCCCCCCAATTGGTCTTGTCCAATCCCCACTGACCCTGCCTTGTTGGCAAAAAATATTTCTATCTGGTTGAAATTACGTCTTTGAAAAGATTTTGCTCTGTTGGCTGTTCTCACTGACTACAGCCTCGGTAATTCCAACCAGCCAGCCATCTGTCCAGCACCCCAGGGCCCTGAGGCCACAGCCGACAGAGTAGGACATCTCAGCGGGTGGAGGAGGGCTGTTGTTCACATCAATCAAAGAAGAGGCTAACACAACACAGCGTTATGGCAGAAGGGGAGGGATCGGCGGACAGACACACCTTTCCTTGTCTTTAAGATGATCTGGGATTTTCACATAGAAAACGGCTGCTGTGATCAGAACATAGTCTGCTCACCTGTCAATGTTAAACTAGGACTTTTCTGTCCGCTTTTCTTTTACTGTTCTGTTTGTATGTTAAGGATGTGTAAAATGGTTGTAGGTGCACAGGTTTGTATCAGAGAATGGCTGAAGGTGCTTTGGCATGGGCATTTTTCCAATCCACAGGATGCTCCAAGACGTACCACCATCTTAGCTTATATGAGGAGAGACCAGAGAGACCAGCTGACTGCTTATTATAAACCAGAGAGACCAGCGAACTGCTTATTAGGAACCAAAGGGACCAGGTGACTACTTTTTATGATAAAGAGAGACCAGCCAACCTCTTGTTATAAACCAGACAGGCATGCTTACAATGAACAAGAGAAACCAGGTGACTGCTTATTATAAACCAGAGAGACCAGGTGACAAGGCTCTATGCTGGCCTTTTTTACAAGTTGCACGTGTGTGCCTAAGTTGAAAAATGTAGGCGCACACAAAGAAAATCTAGGCACTTTGAAAATATTGTTATTGTGGGACTGTAAACCATACTTCAGTTTTAAGAGTGCTTGACAGAATCCCCTGCCTCATACACCATTTCATAAACATTCACTGCCTCTCTTATATACAAACCTACTTCCTCTGACAAACACGCACACACCTCAGAAATTGCTCAAAATACTGTACATAACAGGTGCCATTCATGTGACCAGCTTACAAATGCTGTTAACATTTTATTTCTCTTTTTAAAAAATATCTGAAAAGCAACAAATAGGACATAATGACAATTTGTCACAATGATGTTAAGATGTACAAAGCAGGAGGCAAACACAGGATGTTAGTCAATGTTTTTAAGGATTAACGCCACACAGGCTTATTAATATAGGACATGTTCCTAAACTATAAAAGAAAACTAAAGTTGTGCGTAAAGCAATGGAACCACTAGATTAGATACTTTCACGGGATAACTAGTAATACATTCTCACAGACAGAGTCAATACACCAACAACAGCTTGAAGACTTTAAGGGGCAGATATAGGGGTGGTCCTGATTAGAAACACAAAGTCAAAGTCAAAAGTCAAAGTCAAAGTTGTTTATTTATCATATGCATCGAATAACATACATCATCCTATGCAGAGAAATTCTTTTGACATGGCACGGCGCATCTATGCAGTGGGCTTGAAAAAAGAATTACAACAATATAAAGATTTTTTTTTAAATAATAATGACAATAGTAATAATAATAATAAAATGCTATGTACTGAGCAGTGATCTGGAAAATGTACAACAGTAGAAGTAGTAAATATTATAGATTTGGCATGGAAAATAGCTTTTTAAAGGTGCATTTGAATTCTGCTACATCAGATGTAGAGAGCATAAAGTGACCAGAGAGTGTTAGTGCTCAACAGACGATTTACGATCAGTGTCTATGTTCCATGTTGAGCAGCCGAATGGCCTGGGGGAAGAAACTGTTTTTAAGTCTGGTGGTCCGTGCCTTGATGCTCCGGTAACGTCTACCAGACGGCAGTAGTGAGAAAAGTTCACGGCCTGGGTGGCTGTGGTCTTTAAGAATGTTTTTAGTTTTTTTTCTGAGGCATTGCTTATGGTAGATGCCTTGCACGGAGGGGAGGCAGCAGCCAATGATGCGCTCCGCTGACTTCACCACCCTCTGAAGGGCCTTACGATCAGCGGCGGAGGAGCTGCCGTACCAGGCTGTAATGCAGCCTGAGAGGATGCTCTCAATGGTGCACCTGTAGAAGTTAGTGAAAATCCTGACAGACATGCCAAACTTCTTGAGTCTCCTCAGGAAGTATAGGCGCTTTTGGGCAGTTTTTGTTGCTGAGATTGTCTGTCTGGACCATGTGAGGTTGTCGCTGATGAACACACCGAGGAACTTGAACTCTGAAACTCTCTCGACTTCAGCTCCATCGATGTGTATGGGGGCGGGGCCCTCCCTCTGGTGCTTCCTAAAGTCCACTATCATCTCGTAGCCAAGGCTCCTACCTCTTCTCTGTAAGCAGTCTCATCGTTGTTGGAGATGAGACCTAGGATGGTTGTATCATCAGCAAAATTTATGATGGTGTTGGAACTGAATGTGGCCACACAATCATAAGTGAACAGAGCGTACAAGAGGGGACTGAGTACCCAGCCCTGTGGGGCTCCAGTGCTCAGGGTCATTGTGGAGGAGGTGAGGTTGCCCATTCTCACCATCTGGGGACTTCTCGTTAGGAAGTCCAGGATCCAGTTGCAAAGGGAGGAGTGAAAACCCAGGATCCTGAGCTTGGAAATGAGCTTAGCAGGAACAATAGTGTTGAATGCTGAGCTGTAGTCCACAAACAGCATCCTCACGTATGTGTTCCCTTTTTCCAAATGTGAGAGGGCGGTGTGTGCCGTCAGTGCGATTGCATCGTCTGTAGATCTGATACAGACACACAACAGGTGTGTGTAATAGTGCAGGCAGTAGACGGTCTTCAGTAAGATGAGGAACCAGAACACCAAATAGGGATCGGCGCTGGTGGGGATGCAACAATTTAACAAATTATTACACAAAAAAGCACTGCCTAAAATGCATAATGTGTATCAAAGATGGACCGCTGTGTTGACAAAACACTGTGGAAGCACAACTCATCATGTCCTCCTTGCAATTGCAGTTCAAATAGCAAAATAAGCGCTGCATAGTGTAGGAAATTGATTGATCTTTGTTTTCTTCAGATTGTTCTGCAGCTTGGTCACTGGAAGAACAAGTAGCTAGTTCTGTTTTTACTATTCACCTATTCAGGCACAAAAACAAAAAAGTAACACCAAATAATATAAAGGGCATATGAGCAGGGATTACCTATCACCCCAAATGTTAGAGGCAGGTAATGCCCCCATAATAAGAAAGGTTTGCTTCAAATATGTGTAACCCCCATTTTAAACTCACTCCTATGCCTTTGAATATAGTGTAGATGTATACTGATTACACAACACTTTATCTTACCTTTATTGTTCATCTTTTGACATCTGTTGTGTGAGGAGCCTTAATTCTCTTTGTCAGCTCTTCCTGTGCTCTTCTAATGTGTCCATGGCATATTGCAATATTTGGGTTTCGTTTACTAGCTACGTAGCATGACTAAATGTTGTTTGATATACAAAAACAATAATTTCATTGTTAACTTATAAATGGCCCAGATAGTTAATATAAATTCTCCTTAGTTTGGATTTAAAGTCTGTCCATCCCGAAATGTCAATCAAATCATATCGAGCAATTATGTGCGCAGTGATGCCTGGGCACAAGGCAATTTATTGTAAAAAGTGTTCGATGCTTTGATAAGCCCCCTCCTCAACTATTCAGTAAAAATAAAATGCACCATATTATGTCTTAAATGCATGCAAATCCAAAGAAAGTAACATTTTAGCATGAGAAGCAGTGCTGGTTATGGGCTGCATGAGTGCGCTAGGGCAAAGAGAGAGGGTAGAGTCAACATGTGCAGCGGTCAGTCAGTAGATTTGAAAGTAATGCTTTAAAAGTAGTGATGGGGACAGTGGACTCGTTTCAGGGATTTTTTTTATTGTTCCAGTCGTTAGCAGTGGAGAATTGGAAGGAGAGGTGGCCAAATGAGGAGGGGGCTTTTGTAGCGACAAGGGAGATATACCTGCTCGAGTGAAGGTTGAGAGTGGGTGATGCTATGGATATTAATGAGCTTAGGTAAGGTGGTGTTTTGCCTAGTAAGGACTTGTAGATAAGGTTGTACCAGTAGTTCAGGTGCCAGGTGTGCAATATATATATATAATATTGCTATTGGCCATTTCCGATAATATTGCAGTCCATTTAGCTGTCCATGTTCAAAACTATAATTGTTTTTTAAAGACACATTGCACCTGTGCAGTATAATGTTTACAGTGAGGTATGGTAATGTTTGCTGTACATTATTAGAGAAGCCTGGCTCTTCCTTCACTTCACAGCTGTTTACTATATGCCAACTCTTGCCTTAGTAATATACAGCTGTATAATGCAAGCCTGGCTCTTCCCTCAGTAATATACAGCTGTATAATGCAAGCCTGGCTCTTCCCTCAGTAATATACAGCTGTATAATACAAGCCTGGCTCTTCCCTTAGTAATATACAGCTGTATAATGCAAACTTGGCTCTTCCCTTAGTAATATACAGCTGTATAATACAAGCATGGCTCTTCCCTTAGTAATATACAGCTGTATAATGCAAGCCTGGCTCTTCCCTTAGTAATATACAGCTGTATAATGCAAGCCTGGCTCTTCCCTTAGTAATATACAGCTGTATAATGCAAGCCTGGCTCTTCCCTCAGTAATATACAGCTGTATAATGCAAGCCTGGCTCTTCCCTTAGTAATATACAGCTGTATAATACAAGCCTGGCTCTTCCCTCAGTAATATACAGCTGTATAACATAACCTGCTCTTCCCTCAGTAATATACAGCTGAATAATGCAAGCCTGGCTCTTCCCTTAGTAATATAGAGCTGGTAAACAAGCCTGTCCTTATTAAAGTCTCTGAGCTTTGACAATGTAATCAACGTTAAACTTTTTTAAATGATGAAATGTAGAGTTATTGGAATGTAGAACTTGATGTTGTGTTTGTCTTTTGTTCCAGGGTGATTGTCTTCTGACAGTGCAGCTGGGTGATGAAGAGCGTTTGGAGGATGAGCAGGATGTAGAGTTCTACCTGCTCTTTGCAGGCACCTCCCAGAGGCACCTGACCAGCACCTTGAGGATCAGCCATGTCACGCTGCAGGCCGTGTGCCCAGGTACGTCCCACAATGCACCACAGCCATCAGGTCCGGCATTCCAATGAACAAGCTAATAGAAAGTAGCATGCAGTCCCTCTTTGCAAATGAAAGAGTTGTGTTGTATGTGCATGTTGGATGAGGCGGAAAACCTGAACAAAACATACATCCACATGTGACGTTTCCGGAAGCATGAAAACATACGCCTTGTACGGTAGCAAAATGTAAAAATGTCAGTTTACCTTAAATTACCCTATCCTTAATCTCACACTACCCTAACCTTAACCTCACTAACCAACCATATTATCCCTGAACTAAACGTTCCTCAAGTACTTTAAATTGTAAACGATTGGTCTATTATTGGAAGTGTTCTGGTAGAACAGAGTTTCAATACGTAAAATAAACTCACATTTTGATTTGAAACATCGCAATTTTGCCTACGTAATGCAGTGAGATTTCCATTACATACGGTTACCCACGTCTTGCCATGACAGTGCGTTGTAAAGGCGTACATTTAGATTCAGCTCCTGAAAGCCTTGTCTTGAGGCTGCTTGCCTGTGACTGTGAGTGTGCGTGCTTTTCACCCTAGGTACCTGTGGAAGTACATGCCCTCAGACTCCGTTCGTTCAGTGTTAACTAAATAGCATTACTCTATAATCTATGAGTTAGCGTTACCCTAGTTGTAAATACCCCATGGCCTAATATAGCTGTGTTCCATTTGCCATGCTGTCAACATTAACCAGGCAGCATGGGTTTCCCTGATCACTCAAGTTAAGTGTTTTACCTCCAGTGTTGTGATGATGGAATACGTAGGCTACTGTACACATTATGCCTGCTTTGTAGTGATAAGTTAGAGCTACAAGTGGTGTTTTTATGAGCATGCCATGTACCTCATACTGCATTCCCTTACTGTGTAGCTATGGTGCATTTCCTCCTTCTGTGGGAAGAGAAACCATGATATATTTGACTTACAGATGTACACCAAACTCCACTGTTCATTGGGCTACCAGGAAATTATGGGACAGTGTGATGTCACTGAGACTGTGTATATCCAGAGCAGTGCAAGTTGAGGAAACGGCCAATAGCTAGCCTATCCAGAGCTGGACAGTTTAGTTGTTGATTCCAATGAAATCGTTCCGATGAAGAATCCCAAAAATGTTCCCTACAAATTGAAATACTTGTGTGGAAGTAGTGCCCTATTTAGGGAATAGGGGTCAATTTGGCATTCCCAGCCTGACAGTAACACATGCCAATGTGTAGCAGCAGATCTTTGGCACGTCCTGTGTAATCACTTGACTGTTGGAACACTTAGAGGCTTTTGGCTCATGCATTAAGGCCTCCAAATGGATGTGGTCAAACTCCTCCGAAAGGCTCTGTCGTTCAGGTGCACTTCTGTCTCCTCACAGGGCTCCGTCGCCGGAGGTCCTTGCTCTTGTTATAGTCAATCTGATGGTTGCCAGGACGTTTATATCAACAGAAATTAAACATGGCCAATTTTACCCCACCGGACGTAGAGCTATATTTCAAACAACAGTCTGTTTTTGGACAGTTGAACTGCGTGTGTGTATAAATTGTTACTACAAATAGATCTGCCACACACAAAATCCCAGACACCTTCCCATCTTAGTGGGCACTGCTATATACTGTACACTTCATGGATGTCCAGCTTATGATGTGTGATTCATGATTACACTGAAGAGGGAGCAGTCTTTAACCAGCTGACACAGAGCTGAGAGAACTTACTCAAACATAACTTGGATGCAGGTGTGGCCTGAAGTCAGTTTACATAGCAGTCACAACTCCAAAGTCACTCAAAATACATTTAAATACAGATCAAATAGGTGTAAGGTTGGTGTTATAATGTTAGGTTATGGTATATGGCTTACCATAGGTCTTAGAAATAAAATTACAAGAACTGTTCAACTGAAATGTTATTTTGTAGTTCTGCCAGCTTCAGTTGTCACCATGCTGGGTTAAGATAAAAAAACATACTGATGGTGGCTACCCCAGCTGTCAATATCTGTGCTTGTGTTTGTGTTTATGGATGTCAGCTGAGCCATGAACATGAGTATTTTGGGCTCCTGGGACCTATGTAATATATTGGCCGAGATAAACACACAGCTCCCATGCTGTAAAGTCCATGCTTGTTCGGAGAGCTGGGGGCTCGTTTACCAAGCATGTGTACGCACAAAACTGTGTGTAAACCATGCGTATGATCATTTCTACGCAAAGTGTGGGATTTATCAATTCGAATGTTTGCTTGAGAAATCTATCCACAGCCATGCCATGCGTAGGCACTATGAACAATCACAATTCAAGTGGTGGAAGGGAACTGGTTCTGAAATCTAGAGTAGCATAGTCATGGAACATTTTTGTTATGTGTGAATGTAATGTTTTGATTTAGGATAATTCCATTAAACATTTCCGTGTAATGTTCGTATTTCATCTAATTTGACCAAGTCAGTTTATTTGTAATAAACATAGGCTATTTATGCAACTTAGCTAAGTACATTTTTAAATTATTGACAGGTAAAACCCTTGTTGCATTATAACAGACGGAGACCATGTGAATTCGAAAGGGAGGCTGGTCCTCCAATGAAAGATTTGTTTTAAACACTTTTTAAAAGACTTTGGACATCATAACAGAGTAGCTTAGCAGGCTTTGAACTGTCATGAAAAAAACATGCATTTTGGAAACAAGATAGTAAATAACTTATTGGGTTAGTGTTACGAGCATCATATCTCACTGTGTCATACTTTCCATACACTATTGCTCATATTGCGCATAAGTTGGAGTTTGGAGATTGACATAAGAGCCCACCCGAAAAATAGTACGCTATTTGAACAAAACAGCCTTTACCCCAGTTTAACAGTGATATGCATAGAAGATGCGTCTAAATGTAATTGCATGACAGGTGGAATGCCTGACTCATTTATTCAGCAAAACAAACATACAGGTAATGGCATTTATTTTTACCTATGCAACACTATGGTGCTATTATGGATTGGATCTGTATTATTATTTGTTGATCATATTCGTTTTGAAGAACAGCATAATTCCCAGTGCAATACACTTCTCTCTTAGCCTGGAAAAATCCAGACCCAAATCCTGAACGATTAAGGGTCTGGGTTCGAGTAATGTAAATGACTCAACTCGACGGGATGCACCAAGCGTGCATTTGAAAATCTCACTGTACGCAATTGGATAACACTACGAGTTAGTAAGTCTAACTCGTTCATTGTAGTGGCCCAAGTCGTTTTAAACAACTGGTGGTAATCCATAGCGATCTTACGATGTTTACCAATGACTTCGAGGTCGCAGAGCTGTCGTGTCGTCATCTGTTTAACAAGCCTCTGGCACGCCTATATCAGATACACCGATGTGATTGGTGCAGCTCGGATACAAGGGCATAGTTAATGAGCAGAATTGCTCGGTGCCAGAGTAACTTGCTGAGCAAATTCAAATTGTGCTCTCGTGAGAACTCTGGATTTCCAGGGTACTTCTCTCTTTAGCGCACTTAAGAAATTTAAATTTTACTGGTCAAGCGAGTATAACCACAGAGCATTACAAATAGATAATTCACTCACGTTATACTACATGGCACCTTCTGTCAAGATCGGTAATGTAGATTACGTCATAAGTTTCCCAAAGTTTTAAGAGATGATTTTGAATATATTTGTGTAGTTAGTGGTGTGTTGATATGCAAATCTTAGAGGCTGTGTACGAGCACTGACTCTAAGAACAAGTGGCATTTTTCAATGGTGATTTCCTACCGGTGTACATTAAAATGTCATATGAGTGTTTGATAAGTCCCACTTTTTCATGTGTAAGCAAGCACAAATTTAGGATTGTTTTTACACATACTTAATAAATGGGGACCCTGGTACCTAACCTATTTTTACATCATGGCCTGTAACACTACCCAACACTTTGGTATCGCTAATGTTTTTAATGGTCAATATGTCTCTCAGTGACAACCAAGTTTTAATCTGTGAGAAAAACAACACTACCCTCTTTTCCATAATAGGGGCGAGCAAGACAGTAGATATTTAACCAGTCTTTTCAGTTCTACTCCACAGGCTTGTTGCAGCCATAAAGGCCCATATGTACTGTAAAGTGTGTGAAGCGCATTACCAGGTGTTTTAATGTCTTTTCCCTCTCCCGCCAGCCCATGACTGCTGTGAGTCGGTGCAGGTCACACTGTGCTCGGCGCGGCCGGGAGGCTCCGTGGACCCGCTCGCTGAGGAGCGGTTCCAGTTTGTCCAGGATCTCGCCTTGGACATGGCCCAGTTCCTGGTGAGCACGGCAGGGCGGGCTGATGGCTTGGAGGGGGCGCTGCTGCTGGATGAATGCCAGATACCGCTGCAGGAGTGTGAGCGGCTGGACGAGAGCCTTTCCCTGGCCCTCAGACACCTGAATTTGCCCCAGGGTTGGAGCGTACTGGGCACCGACGTGGGCACACCTCCAGACAACAAAAAGCTGGACAGCGGCACAGGTGAGGAGGGAGGCCGTTTCTGCTTGCTGCCCCCTGACATCCAAGCACCCTGATAATAGATTTGCAGGGTGTCTTCTTAAACAGAATATGTGCTGTTCAAACATTGCAGCTTCTGCATCGGCTCATTTAGCCATCTCTTGTAAAATTCCCGTAGGCCCCATCCAGTTCTGCTGTGTTCTGTTCACGCCTCAGTGAGGTCATTATGTAGGCTAAGGGAACATTTGTTCCTCCTTCCCCAAGAGAGGATTCGTTCCGCTGAGTGAACAGTGGAGTGTGCCCACCTGGTGGTTCGCTAATGATACCTTAGCCCCGCCCTCTGCCGGGCATTAACCGCTGCTCCTGCCAATCACAGCTTCCGGAGAAAGAGCGATTCTAGGCCACGTGCAATCAGAGGTCATTTAATGGCCTCGTGTTTCTGAGGATTTTGGAGCACGGGAATGTGTAACTCAGTCTGACTACAGTGATTGAGTTAATTGGCACAAGGAAGGCCCAGACGGTGAGCAGAGAGAAACTCAGTCTAGAGAGGCGTGTTCATGTGAGGAGAGGACCCCCCCCCCCACCAGACATACACACACTTCCTGGGATCGTTCCAGTTCTCCCCTCCTGATGTTCTTGGCTGGGTTCTCTGACTGTGTTTAGACCAAATTTATTTCCCTTTCCCTATACTTTCTGCTTTTATTGGGTCATCATAATAAAGTCCGGAATGCAATGTCAGATATGCTAAAAACAAACATTCCCACCCAATTAAGAAGTGGGCAGTAACTCACAGTGTGTCCATTAGCTGGACTGGAAGTCCAAAGGTGATGTTAGGATAAACAGCACAGCACTGATGCTGGATTCAGCTGGAGCCAGAGTGCCTGGTCTGTTTAATGTGTTGTTGTACTGGTTAGTGTGTTGTTGTACTGGTTAGTGTGTTGTGCTGGTTAGTTTGTGTTGTGCGGGTGAGTTTGTGTTGTACTTGTTAGTTTGTGTTGTGCTGGTTAGTTTGTGTTGTGCTAGTTAGTTTGTGTTGTACTGGCTAGTTTGTGTTTTGCTGGTATGTTTGTGTTGTACTGTATAGTTTGTGTTGTACTGGTTAGTTTGTGTTGTACTGGTTAGTTTCTTGTTGTGCTGGTATGTTTGTTGTTGTGCTTGTTAGTGTGTTTTTGTGCTGGTTAGTTTGTTGTTGTGCTGGGTATTGTGTTGTGTTGTGCAAATCACAGCTTTTCTCTCTGTCTCTCTCTTTCTCTATTTCTGTGTCTCTATGTCTCTTTCTCTAGAATACAAGACAGTGACTAAACTCCTGGGTTGAATGAATATAAAGGTCATGACCCTAGCTGGCAGTGCTATTCAATGTCAGGGTTGTGACCCCACCACCAGGCTTTACACCAGTTGTACACTCTCTGTAGTGGCTGTCAGATTCAGAATAGATTTTTGAAAATCACTTATTTCACAATAATTTCATCATTTTGTAAGCCAATACAGGACCTTTGAGGTATGTATCCGTTAGGTCCCTCAAGTTATTTGTAACTCATCTTTCACATATCCCAGTGCCTAGAGCTGAAACTGAATATTGTCAAGGTCTCCCCACGTATCAGAGCCTGAGTCACTGGCTCCACTCACTACTGACTCCAAATATGTATTTAGTTTGAACTGAACACTTGTTTCATTCGTAATGGATTGTCTGTCTCTTTGTCTACATCTACGTCTCATCTAAGTCATCTGCCAGTAAGCAGAACACTTTTTCTGTTTCGTGAATCTACTTCACCCTGTGTAGATGTTTTTTCCCTCTTGGGCCACCCTGTGTCAGACATGATGCGCAAGATAGAACCTCTTCCTGTCTGCTCTCATGCTCTGTCGACTAAACTGTGCAAACCGAGTTGAAGTTGGTTTGCTATTCGATATTGGATATTCAAAACCAGATTTCAGGTCTTGTTTTCCCGGACTCAGCCACACTATATAGCGCGCAGGGGGTTGCACATGTTAAACGTGCTAAAATATGGTACCTATCATTTGCCATGCATCCTTGTTTATTGTTTGTCATCTTTGTACTAGCTGCTTAGTCATAGCGTGTAGCTATTTCATTCCTATTTCATTCCTGTGTTCATTTAGTAGTGCACCTGTTTATGCACACCAGCCATTTTGTTTTCAGTTACTCCTTGACTCTTGTGAAGCAGTTGGTTAATGTTTATTTTTCTGGGACAGTAATACAGGCCTTTAGTAATGATTATTACCTACACATGTACAGCTTACATCTCCCTCCTATTGTCTTTTCCAAACATACTATGACACAAATACAGGAACGGAGATGTGTGCAAGGAGTCAGGATGAGTTATTTTAGATTACTGTCCTGGGAAAGGCAATATTTACCTTTCAATGTTCAAGTAAGTTAGCCTCCCACAAATAAGTGTCCCTAGTTTGGCACTATTATACAGTGCCTTGCAAAAGTTTTCAGCCTCCTTGAACATTTCGACCTTTTGCCACATTTCAGGCTTCAAACATAAAGATATAAAACTGTAATTTTTTGTGAAGAAGCAACAACAAGTGGGACACAATCATGAAGTGGAACGAAATTTATTGGATATTTCAAACCTTTTTAACAAATAAAAACGGACAAATTGGGCGAGCAAAATTATTCAGCCCCTTTACTTTCAGTGCAGCAAACTCTCTCCAGAAGTTCAGTGAGGATCTCTGAATGATTCAATGTTGACCTAAATGACTAATGATGATAAATAGAATCCACCTGTGTTTAATCAAGTCTCCGCGTAAATGCACCTGCTCTGTGATAGTCTCAGAGGTCCGTTGAAAAGCACAGAGAGCATCATGAAGGAACACACCAGGCAGGTCCGAGATACTGTTGTGGAGACGTTCAAAGCCGGATTTGGATACAGAAAGATTTCCCAAGCTTTAAACATCCCAAGGAGCACTGTGCAAGCAATAATATTGAAATGGAAGGAGTCTCAGACCACTGCAAATCTACCAAGACCCGGCCGTCCCTCTAAACTTTCATCTCATACAAGGAGAAGACTGATCAGAGATGCAGCCAAGAGGCCCATGATCACTCTGGATGAACTGCAGAGATCTACAGCTGAGGTGGACGAGTCTGTCCATAGGACAACAATCAGTCGTATACTGCACAAATCTGGCCTTTATGAAAGAGTGGCAAGAAGAAAGCCATTTCTGAAAGATATCCATAAAAAGTGTTGTTTAAAGTTTGCCACAAGCCAACTGGCAGACACACCAAACATGTGGAAGAAGGTGCTCTGGTCAGATGAAACCGAAATCGAACTTTTTGGCAACAATGCAAAACGTTATGTTTGGCGTAAAAGCAACACAGCTCATCACAATGAACACACCATTCCCACTGTCAAACATGGTGGTGGCAGCATCATGGTTTGGGCCTGCTTTTCTTCAGCAGGGAGATGGCTAAAATTGATGGGAAGATGGATGGAGCCAAATACAGGAACATTCTGTAAGAAAACCTGATGGAGTCTGCAAAAGACCTGAGACTGGGACGGAGATTTGTCTTCCAACAAGACAATGATCCAAAACATAAAGCAAAATCTACAATGGAATGGTTCACAATTAAACATATCCAGGTGTTAGAATGGCAAAGTCAAAGTCCAGACCTGAATCCAATCGAGAATCTGTGGAAAGAACTGAAAACTGCTCTCCACAAACGCTCTCCATCCAACCTCACTGAGCTCAAGCTTTTTTGCAAGGAGGAGTGGGCAAAGATTTCAGTCTCTCTATGTGCAAAACTGATAGAGACATACCCCAAGCGACTTACACCTGTAATCGCAGCAAAAGGTGGCGCTACAAAGTATTAACTTTTAATTTTGCACGCCCAATTTTTCAGTTTTTTATTTGTTAAAAAAGTTTTAAATATCCAATAAATTTCGTTCCACTTCATGATTGTGTCCCACTTGTTGTTGATTCTTCACAAAAAATTACAGTTTCATTTTTTGTTTGAAGCCTGAAAGATTGAAAGTTCAAGGGGGCCGAATACTTTCGCAAGGCGCTGTATATTATCCTACATTAATTTCAAATCTCCAGAAAATTCAATATATTTTGAATGGTATCTAAATGGTATTTAAGTGGTATCACGCACATGAATTTACTCTATTGTTTCAGGGCCTAATCTACATGCAGTTAGATATGGGTATGTCATTCTAGTTGGAAATCAAAATGTATCCCCAAAAGTTTAAAACAATAGAAAGAGCATATTCATTATTCTGATAGTGGGGGGCTGATTTGTATCCTATGACAATGGAAACCTGCAGTATGTGAAAGGCAAGATGGATTCATTGAAGTATCAGGAAATTCTAGGAGAAATCCATAGAAATAGAATGGATAGAAAGGCCATTGAACTGCTTGGCGTGGTCATTCGATTAGTACACAGCAAAATGGCGATTGTTGTTAGTTGTCACGGTGACAACACACAAATTGGTTTAATGCGGAAGTAGATTAGACCTTTGCAATGGAATGGTACACATAAAAATGGCTGCCGCTCTGACCATTCTGCTACATTGATTTGAATTGGAATGGCCTTTCTATCCATTCCATTTCAATGGAGAAAACATAATGCCCTCTGTGAGGAAGCTGAAGCTTGAGCATCATTGGACCTTTCAACTAGACAATGATCCCTAGCAAACCTCAAAGTCCACCAAGGCTTAGTTGCAGAAGTCCTGGAAGATTCTACAAGGGCCATCACAGTCACCTGATGAAGGCGGTTGCAGCACACAAAAACCACAAATTTTACTGAACTGGAGCCATTGCTCATGGGGAATGGGCTAAGATTCCTCAGCAATGCACCAGAGGCTGGTGACTGGCCATGCATCTCATCTGCAGCAGGTCATAACAGCAAAAGGGTGCTCTACTAAGTAGAAAAGATGCTTGCCATGAAGAAGTTGAATAATTTTGAGACTGAAGAAGTCATTATCAGTTGCATTTAAAGTCGAACTTGGGGAAACCACTTGATGGATTCGTAGTTTTGAGATGTTTCCATTGCTTTTGATTTGCTCATTGCAAACAGAACTAATAAACCTAATTAGCAATGGGGGTTGAATCGTTTTGATTGCAACTGTGTAGATTTAACAGTTACTTAGTATGCATCAATGAGCAGTGGAAAATAAAATGAACATGTGTCCAGGGTCGCTTGCAGGAATGCAGTTGGCGACTAGCATCAGTTACAACAGACTACAGTGTACATAGATATAGTCAGAGGACAGTCACACAACAGGATGATACTGTGTGGTGATCGTAATACCAGTTAATGTCCATATGAGCTGTCGTGACCCTGTACCATGTCTTTTTTTGTGTACCATTTAGCAGCCTGATGGACTGAGGGGAAAAGCTGTTGAGCAATCTGACAAAACAAATCTGTTTCAGACAGGATGCTGCTATAGTGGTGGTGTCTAGTGGACCTGAGGGGCTGGAACAGTCTTTGGCTCAGATGGCTGGCATCAGCAATGATCTTCTTTGCTTTCCTTTGCCACCTGGTGTGGTTACTTCCAGAGGGAGCAGTGAGGACCCGATCTTCAGCTGAGAGTCAAACTCTCTACAGAGCTATGCAGTCAGACAACTCAGCGTTCCCGTACCTGACAGTGTTGCGTCCTGTCGGTATACTCGCGATGGTGCCCCTGTAGAACACTGTGAGTGCTCTCTGGGGCAGGCCACATTTCTTCTTCATTGTTTGACATTCGACTACCATTGTGTGGCACGCAAACTTGATAATGGCATTGGAGCTGTAGTTGTCCACAGTCATGGGAGTACAGGGGTTACAATAGGGGGCTGATACACACTCTTGTGGGGACACTGTATCGAGAAGCATTATGGACGTGCTGTTGTTGTTTCTAACCTTTCAGGGGTCCTGTCAGGAAGTCCAGAACACAGTAGTAGATATAGGGTTGTAGGCCCAGGTCCGTGAGCGTGGTAATAAACAGAGAGGGCACTATGGTGTTGAAGGCCGAGCTGTAGTCAACTACTTCCTCTTTCAAGTGATCAGCTTACAAATGCTGTAAAAACTAGTTTTCTTCCACGTATAGCTTTGTGGATGTAAGAACATTATAACCCTACATTTTAGTCATTTACCAGACACTCTTCTACAATCAGAGTGATTTACAATAAATACATGATTATCCCCCTCAAGCTACTAAGGATAAAGTGCCTTGCTCAAGGCTTACTGGAACCCAACCAGGGTTACCAGCCAAATGCTGGTAAAATATGCAGGTGGCTGGTAGATTTGCTTCACTCACTAGCCAATAAACAATAGTAATCTATTGAGTGGCTTGTATCATTTGAACATTCACTAACCTGTAGTCCAACTGCTTCCAACTGCACGTCTGACTGCCTAACAACTGAGCCATCCAATGCCCCCATCTGACTCTGTCTAGGCGTATCATGTCCACAGGTCTCTGGTAAGTACCAGACGTCTGTTCTGTCAGCGGATGGACGGATCTGGTTCACCGCTGTCATGATGACCAGATGTCCTGTCTGTGACGTTAACATGGGCCTCTGTCAGGAGTCGATAAGAGGAACACAAAATCTCTAAAGCTGGAAGACTGAGTGCCGCTCCTCTGGCAGTTTCTTCTATCCTTTCAGACTGACAAAAGACTGTTATCTGTCCTGCACAGTGAGGGCTATGTCCATAATAAACCTTCTGAGATCTGTAGTGTCTCAATGACGTTTGCCCTGTTTTCTCCGGGATTGAGCTTCGGAGAGTTCAGTGCTTCAACTTGGACATTTGCCCAGCAACAATGTACAGAACGAGCCAACAATGTATGGCGAGTGAGAAACACCTGTCAGATTGAGCGGTTAATATGCTTCAGTTGGTTCTGGTTCAGACGTGGGCATTAAGATGAAAGCACTGCTGTTCATTATGTGAGTCAGCCTGTTCCCCCTGGGCCTCGCGTCTCCAGTTTCACTGTTACCTCAGGACGTCCTCTGATAATATTTGATTCCGAAACTCTTGTGGTGTTTTGAAACAGATTACCCTGCAGCCAGTTTAGGAAAATGAAATACCTCTCCTCGTCCAGTAGGTAGAGCGGGCCAGCTGTGTAATGCCTTTTCCAGCACTGGCATTTCCTGAAGCTGGTCCTGGGTACCCGGGCCGGAGTCGCTGAGCCCTGAAACTGGAGCTAGCAGTGGGCCGTAAGCCCAGAGGCTCTCTCTTTCTCTCTTCCCTGGTCCTGTCGGCATCGCCCAGCTCCTGCCCCAGGCTTTAGCCAACAATTCAGCCATTTCAGCACAGAGGGGCACAAATATCAGGAAAAACGCAGTAAAACTTCTAAAGGCATATTTTATCCCATGTCAAAGAGACTGCCAGTGCTGTGAATGCCAGTAGAGGATCTGCTAGCATTCCAGTGCGTCGCCCAGCAGTTATTAGACTGAGGGTTTGTGGGAGAGAAGGAGCCATGAGAATCAAGGGGGCTGGTGGAAAATCTGATTAGTTAGGGCCTCTTCGCTACTCTGTCCGCGGTTTGAACACGCTCCGACCATAGAATGTGTCTGACAGAGAGGAAATGACAGCCCATGCTCCGATTGTCCCTGAATTTTGGCAAATCAGATCATCTATCGGGAGATGGGTTGATTTATTCATGCCCTAAATGTTATGAACCTGGAGATCATTGTACATTTCACGTGTCGCTTCAACCAGTTGAAGCCGTGGACGAGGAGGATCTGATTTGTAGGACTATAACAAAACTAACTTCAGTGTAATTCAAATGATTAAAACGTTGTCAAAGAGGGTGGCTGCACGTTTTGCATAGTAGACTATCATTGGTTCAGCCCTGCTCGTGTCAGGAAGTGAAACAGCGGCTGAATGTATGTGGCGCCTTCAGCGAACCTGAGCTGTTTACTTCCTGTTCTGCAGCTCAGTTCAGAAGGATGACTGTATCTTTTAGGTGTCATGGAGGTTTAATACATCATCCAGAGTAGAATGATTTACCTGACTATACGTTAATACTGTCTGACTTGTTAGTTACAGTATCCATCTACCCGTGTCACTTGAAGACATTTTTCAAAAGCTCCCTGGTCAACATAGTTCAATATGTGTTCCAGTGGTGGTATATATGGGGAAAGAAATGAAAATTCAGCAATACGACTAACATTGCCTGTACACTAAAAAAATAAACAAGAAGCCAACAGTAAATGTGATTTAGCTTTTTATCATCATTTTTCTTACAATAGCCTTTGTTTGATATGTTTTATTATAGCATAATGTTCCTAAAAGGAGCATGCAGTCATAAAGGGGTTTTCATATTGAACCGGAAGCATGTACGAAGACAACGTTGAAGCCAGCATTCAATGTTGTTGTCCTCATAATAACCACAGGTTTAACCACATGAGACAAGCACAACAAATTAGCTTAGCACCTGTCAATAGAAATGGTTGGGAAGAAAGTTCTCAGTCTCACCAACATGAGCTCTCTAAACTGAAAATGATAATAATATATATTATATTGTCTGTGGGGGTGGATAAAAGGTCAATAAGTATTTAACATGTTACTCAACTAATAATCTGCGGGTCAGTACTAGAATTGAATCACTCAACAAGGTTGCATGTTATTGTTAGTTATTTTGAGTTTTTAGGTAGCACATGTAAACAACAGATTTGGCAACTACCAATTTCCCAACCTTCTGGTGCTGCTGATCTTGTGTATCACTCGTAATGTCTCTCCCACTTCCCTTTTTGTCTGACGGCACTTTGCAGGAATATGAGTGAAAGCATAACAACACCTTCTGCTCTGGAGTGAATAATATCCCTGCTTCAAACAAAAGACTTCTGGTGTCAGACCCCATATAAACTTTGTTAAATTACTATCTACTCAGTATTGACTTATGTTTCTATTAGGGCTCCTTTTTGTGCAACACCCTTTTTTTGCCGGGCTCCAAATTGGTTTGTTGAATTCCCAGTGGGCCGCTGAAACCAGGGCAGTCCTTTTCCCAGCCTCTCATTAACCACAGTAGAACAATCCTCCCACTGTCTGCCTACTGCGCGGATGGTAACGGTGACGCCTGGCCCTACACTCCTGTCACTTTAGAACATTCTGGAAAATAGCTGATAATCTTCTTCTATAGTATCTGAACAGTGGGAAGTTGGGGAGAAAGACTTGATAATGCATAATCAACCACAGGGATGTGAGACTGTAGCTGTGTGGATGTTGTATGGAGCAGCTCTGTCAGGGCTCCACGGTGACTCAGAGAATCAGCAGTTTGTCCAGTCGGAACGGTGAGAGTGTAGCAGAGGCGGGATTATAAACAGTGGGTCACAAAGGTTAGGAGGGGCGGGACTGTGACCAGCCTATCGCTTGGCTGACAGCCAAGGTGGGAGGGGTTAGGGAAAATGGAACGGGTGGAAGTGGGAAGCGCTCAGTCCTTGTTTGTCTCCACAGATACACTTAGGGATTTACATATGAACACACTGTACTGCAAAAACAGGTTACTGAGCAAACAGTGGTAGAGATATCACGTTGGCTAGCACCAGGAGTGTTGTTGTTGTCGGATACCTGTCACCTGCCAGGGCATGGCTGAAATGTGTTTTGTTCTAATTGGAGGAGTATCAGTCAAGCATTGCTGAGGCAGTCTAACTCTCCCTCCCGTGTGTTCCGTACAGCTGAGCCCGGTCCGCACGAGACCCTCCTGCACTTCGCAGCTCGACGCGGCCTTAGGAAGGTGGCCTTGTTCCTGCTTCAACAGCCAGGAGCCAGGGAGGCTCTCAGACTGCCCAACAAACAGGGCTTCACGCCAGTCAGCGTGGCTGAGAAGAAGGGTTACGACCAGCTACAGCAGCTCTTCACTGAGTAAGTACTCAATTGGATCACATACTTTATCCTACCAACTACATGGCGAGTCACTTCACCATGATAATACTCTTTACGACAGTGGTAACAAGTAGTAAGAATAACAGCTTGTTTACCAAAAACTGTGTCTTTAAAAGATATTCTACTGTTTCCAAAATTATCTGTGAATAAAATGCACAGCAGTCTATTTAGCATTTACTTCCTCTTTTCAGTCGTTACATCATTAATAAATTCATTGTCCCTTTGTTTTTAGAATGAATATGCTTTGTTTTTCTTCAATACATTAGCAAGCTAGCTATGTGCAGTACTGTAACAAATATTTAGAATCCAAACTAACAAGATGTCTGGATGAAAGTATGGGAATGAGAACAGTGTGTGGTTAGTGTGGCGCTGGCCATGTTGAATGTGTTTTGGAGGGCTGTAGGAACACAGTGATAAGCAGTCAGACCAAGGCCATCTCTACAGCTTGGCTCCGGACGGCTGATGCAAACCGCTGATTCAGCACACAAATCACCACAAAATCCAACTATATTCATAATAGTTATGAAGTGCAGTAGTTATCCGACACCGTTTTAGTTTAAAAAACCGATCCACGCCTCCACACTACTTAAATGGTACGTCTCTCAAACAGAATTGCCAGCTCTTCAACAGAAATATTTCTGTCCATTGTACATTAACCTCCACAAATACCTTACTAAACCAGTTTGTTTGGGTTACCTCAGTGTCAGGTGATCTGTTCAGCAGCTGGGAACATATGAATTACCTCATTAAAGGGTTCCCCAGAGGACAGCCGTTATCTCTATCTATTAAAGTAGGTGTCAGATGTCGCCTGGTTCTGAACATCCTGGGGCTTGCGTTGAACAGTACTGACCAGCAGACAGTGAGACTCAGGGTCCAATGTTAACTTTTTCCTTACTTGCCCTTTTTGGCCAGTTGTTCTGAATTCTACTGGTCTGGACTGAATTGTTACAGTCCCAAACTGAATTTAAAAATAAATAATACAATTGTGTGTTTCTTTACGTAACAGCATGGTTATTTGGGTTTATTAGGTGTTTGTGCATAGGTTTCTGCAGTGTGTATATGTTTGTGTAGAATCAACAAAATACTATAATATAGCAATGAACGTTTCCTTCCTCTTCACAACACGTTAGGAAGTCTGCGGAGGAGAGGCAATTGATGTAGCTCTGCACTACATCAATTATTTGGAGCAGCCAAACATTCGTCTGAGTGGTTGTCAGAGACATTTTTTGCTTTGCGTGTTGTGACGTTTCACCTTCTGATATTTTGTACGTACTAAGACGTGTGTAGGCCTTCCAAACGTAAAACAATGTACATTACAAGGATCCTTTATAGGAAAATATTAGCAATAAGGAAACACAATGCTTCAATAAAGCATTTGTAAGGGAATTGTCAGTTTTCGAAAAGCTGGATTGAAACTACAAAATTCAACAACTTACAACAGTCACATTATTTTTTATTATGTCTATGAAGAGTTTATGGGATAAATAGGTGATGGAATCATGTTTGATTCCAAAATTGCATGACAGCTTTTTGATCAGATTGCATTACACAAAAATATATAATAATTTATGTCATGAAATTAAGTATAAAAAATTCATAAATTAGATGCATAAAATCCCCCAGAGCTGTCAAGAGCTGCACCCATACGGGAGACATCAACATAAAAAAACACTCATTTTAAAATGATTGGGTTGTACCGGGGTCTGTGTGACACACTGGGTTAAGTTGCCGCCTTGCAGGACAAGCTACTTCATGATAGTCAGTGGTTTGAGCCTGAATATGTTTTTCCCAACTTTGCCCGGAACCTCCAGCACGAGGCAGCGCAAATTAGCCTAGTGTTACACGGAATTTGGGATAGATAAGTTAGATTATCTATCCTGCCCTGTCGCTCGACACAATATTGCCAACCACACACAAAGGAGGGAGTAGAAGCGGCATATGACAGACATTTTATTAGTACATCCACCCAAATTTTAAGTGGTAGGAGTGACAAAGATGACAGGCGAGGCTTTTAATATGGAATAATTAAATCAAATGGGAAAATTGAGTACTGGCCCGGTTAGGCAAGTCACCATCTTTTTTTACTGGTCGAACATTAGTTCTTACTGGCCCCGGGCCAGTAGGCTGTCGTTAATGTTGAACCCTGCACTCAGGTCCCAGTAGGGTGTCTCTGCCTGCGTCATTTAAACTGTCCCCTGTGTCACTGGATCCTGGGTGTCTGGAAGCTCTGCCTTGGTTCGATGAAACCTGATCTCCATCGGAGCGAGAGGCCAGGTGGTTGTTTTGGTGTAGCTGGGAAGGTTGTTGTTTGGTTTAGGTAAGGCTGTTGTTAGGTGGGGAGGTTGTTTCATGATGCGTTTTCAGAACGGTGTTGTGTTGTGAAAGGACTCCCGAGTTGGATTAAGCTGGGAGTGGAGAGATTGAGTCACCTGGCGTCTTGTGTTCAGTGGTCTGACACAGGATTAGTTCAGGTCAGGATGAGCCTGCTGTGAATGTTGGCACAGGAGACAAACAGATAGGCATATTGACTGGAATCCCAACTTACTGGAAAACACAGTTCCACCCGCTGACCCTGAGAGTTAAAGTTGGTTTGGTTATTCCAGATTATTCATTAATAAAGCTTTAACATTAATAGGGCAGTTATCTGTACGGTTTCTTTTTAAGACAGAAGAAAATTTGGCTTCTGGTGAACACTGAGTGCCTTGTTTGAATTCTTCCCATGCTACATCTTTCAGTCCTCAGTAAGTGATGTCAGGGGGTCGCCATGGACACGCATTTAGCCCTTTATTGCACTGAAAAGGTGCCAACTGCCAGAGAGGCAGGTGAGAACAGCCATCTAATCTCACTTTAAACCTGCTGGGTTCAAATAATATACTTTTAAATCAGGTGTTTTAAGGTTTGGGGCTAATGTATGAGTATATTAATCCAGGCAAACTTAAACTCAGATACTGTATTTGAAATGAATGTTATTTAGTATTAAAACCCAGTTTGTAGCTCTAGTTTCAGGGCAGTATGGGTATTTACGATATCACCGCATCCAACTGTTGAAGCCCTCATGCCCAGTGTTTACAGAGCACTGTTTTGGCTCTGCTGTTTTACCGGAGAGTACCAGCCATGACATCACCACCCGTGAGTCAGCCAGAGTCAGATTCACTCATTATGGGAGAGCTGAAAAAGATGAGTGTAACTAGGAGGGTAGAGTTCCACGCCCACAGCCAGCTCAACAAGGACAACACACTGCTAACGTCCTTTCTAACCTCCCCAGCTTATTTTTATTATCTGACTTATTGAGAATAGTACAATTAATTTTAGCAGAACCATGTTCTCATTTTTTGTTTTTGTTCCGCTTTGTTACCATGGTGAACTGGTTTCACACAGACAGTTAGTAGCTGACAGCTATAGCAGATCTCTGTAACAAGAGCAATGAGGCTGAACCAGTTTGGCGGCGAGATCAATTGTGGTGAGAGGTTGGGTAGTACACCACGACTTCAGGTCCCAACTTTCAACCCTGGGTACAACCTGTGTGTCCCGCTAGGTGATTTATTACGGGCGGAGTTGGTGTGTCGGGTGTTGAGTTGGTGCTGTGTATTTTGGCTATCTCAGCGCTGACGCAGTGTGTTCTGTTTACGCTGGGCAGGGTTGAGACCTCACCGGAGACTCGGATACAGGCGGAGGAGAGGCACTGTAACCCAGGAGGCAGAGCTCTACAGTACCATCCCAGACTGAACACCTACACTCTCACTGTGGACACAACGCCAGGTGAACCTCTGCCCAGCCTCCAGGGAGAGGTGGAGGAACTACAGAAACTGATACAACGTCACATAGAGCACAAGGTGAGGTAGAACTCTGCTTCAAACTGCTCTGCTGACTCATATTTTCGCTTTAATACATATTGTGTAATCTCTGAACCTAAAGCCAAATATTGTTTGCCAACAAACTAAAAAATGTCTGCCAAAAAGCAAACATGCCCTGTTGTCAGTTTTCTCTATGCTATGACTTTGTTTGGGCTGAACTGTTTATCTATAGGTTTTATCTTAGGAGGAAGTCAAAATATTCTGTATGCTAGAAGTTTCATTTATGGGACAATTGTTGTCATTCTGTCTTCCTGAACTGTAGAGAGACGATGTGTTTCAGCAGAAGTCAGCAGATGAGCTGATCACCACCACAAGATCCAGTGACACATTAGCTCAAACTGCTTCACACCATGCCCACTTCACGAGAGGGGCGTGGCCTTTTCCAAATGGCCAGCCAGAGGAAGGGGAGGCGGGCCCTGCTCAGGCAGGAGTAAAGGACTGTAGGGAGGTGTCTGAGAGAAGAAGTCAAGCTACAGCCCAGCGACCGAGGGAGGGCGAAACTAAAGTGCTGGGTGCAACATCCTGTGGAAAGCAGCCGGAGGAAACTGATAGAGAGAGGACGGGTGTGATCACAGCCAGGCAGGGCAAGCCAGGCCGCCGTAGAAGGAACAAAGAGAAGAGGAGAGTCGAGACGGACACGGCCGATAAGGTAACCGCTGCTCCGACGGCTGCTCGGCCAGCCATGGGCCAGACGCAGTCCCAGGAGTACCCAGAACACCCGGAAGCCGGGCGTGAGCCTCAGCGGGACGGGGAAAGGACTATAGGCAGCAGAGACACGAGGGAAGAAATGGAGGGGCAGGGAGAGGATGAGTACCCGCTGGAGGCTCAGCTCAGTGCGTGGGCCCGTGTCGAGAACAGACAGTCCTCCCAAAATGGCGGCGACACAGCCGAGTGCACGGAGAGCGTTGCCGAATGCCGTCTTCAGACAATGACAGGAGGCGAGAGCTGCCATGAGGCACAGGCCGTACAGTCACAGGACTCAGAACAAAGACAGGAAACCACCGCAGCAGCGACAAGTTATTCTGAGGAGATCCAGTGGGCCTATAACAGCAGCCAGACCCCGGAGGCTGAGATAGAGAGAGGCGGGGATGGGGGTGGTACAGACGACACAAAGACAGAGACAGGAAATCTCAGCCAACCCACCAACGGCAGCACTGACTCAGACAGGAGCAGAAGTGGAGAGACTGAAACAACCAGCGTGAAGCAGAGCCTCAGCATGGCGGAGGTAGACAGAGACAGCGGTCTTGTCCACCGAACCGATGAGGCAGTACAGACTAGTGGACAGGTCCTGGATCAGCCAGCAGAAACCACAGTGGAGATAATGGTAGCCCCATCACAGCCCAGTGAGCAGGTCCTGGATCAACCAGCAGAAACCAAAGTGGATATAGTGATTGCCCCATCACAGCCTAATGTACAGGTCCTGGATCAGCCAACGGAAGCCGTGGGGGATTTACTGTTAACCACATCACAGCGTAATGTACGATTCCTCGATCAGCCGACGGATGCCATGCTGGATTTACCGATAGCCCCATCGAAGCCTAGTGTACAGGTCCTGGAAGAGCCAATGGAAGCCACAAGAATGGTTGTGGTAACCCCATTACAGAGGCAGAACCAGGTTGGTTCCCAAAGCCAGAACACCAAGGAATGCCAGGACCCGCCATTGGTTGACTCAGCCAGCAGAGCAGTTAAGAAAGGAGACTGCGGAGCGACTTTCTACACCTGCTCTGGTGAGGAGGACAAACTCTTCCAGGCAGAAAAAATGTCTGAAGACGGGACATTTGAAGGACAGAAGCACCCTGGGAATAAGGAACCATCGGTACAGTGGTCATCGCTGGAAGAGGACAACTCCCAGGCTCTCAGAGAGGAGATAGCAGCCACGGCCGCAGCAGTGGTGGCCATCGCATTGGCAGCTGCCCTAGCAAACCTAGAACAATGCAACTCAGCGCAGGAGGCAAACCAGGCACTGGAGGCTACCGGGAGCCAGAAAGCCCATCTTACCGAGGACAACGTGCTAACTTCTAGGCTCGCGGCGTCCGAGGTGACCAAGTCTTTAGCCACCTCAGACGGACATCCCAGCTTTTCACATGGGGAATTGGTAGGAGGGGTGGTGTTAAAGGAACGCTCAGAGCTAGAAAAGAGGCTTAGACTGCAGGAGGAGAACAGTGGGCCACCTGGAAGCATGGCTGAGAGGGGATATGAAAGTGAGGCCAGACTAGCAGGCCCAGTCCAGGGAGATTCTCACTCTGATCTGCTGTTCCATGATGGAAGGACAGATGAGATCCTCACACCCTCAGGGACGACACAACAGGAAATTGCCCCACAGACACCAGCCACACATGTGCCGTCACACAGTGAGACCACCCTCAGCACCCTGACAAACTCATACGAGGGCCGAAGCCCAGAGCTGAGTTCCCCGTCAGAACTGGACAGAGGAAAATGTCTGGGTGACGAGCAGGGCAGTGCCTCAGTGGATGTAGACAGTGATGTATCCCTGGCTTCAATCACACTGGATAAACTGGATGGAGCAATTGGCAGAACAATGGATATGAAAGGAGACAGTTTGAATGATTTACTTCCGCTTGACAAGTCTATGCAAGGTAAGGCCACACGACTGTTATTGCCAAATTATTTTCTGATTTCTGAGGTGGTTTTTGCTGTGCTTGCTGTTGGTTTATTACAAAACTCTGTAGCAGTGTGTTCTAGTAAACTGGTGAGGAGAAAGTTTGACATGAGCTGACATTCGACACGTGTTACGACCTATGATTCTGTAACCTGGTCTCAGTGTCTTCATGAAACCCTCGTTTTTATAGCCCCAATGCTAAAATCAGGTCAGGTCTGCTCGCTTTGCAGCTTCCTGAAAAGCTGTTAGAAAGACACCGCTGATCTGAGCACGAACGCGCTTGTCGTATGACCGGATATGTGACCATTAGTTCAGCCGTGCTTCTACTGCTGCTAAAACGGAGGCTGTCATTTGTCCTGACATTCGGCAGAGGTTGAAGCACACAACAGCGACCTATAAAAAACAGCTGTTTTTTTTCGTCCAGCTATTGTTGCCTACAGTGAGCTTAATTTTCCCGGAGATCATAACACAAGACCTTGTCCTCTTGTTGATATCCAGGTGCCTATGTGTCTGAAAAAGTGAAAGGCTCCATATCAGTCATCTAGATTACATTTGTGGCTGAATGGGGCGGTCAGTGTTTTAATGTTTCCATGCCAGCAGTCTTGTCATTAGAGCTGACGGTAGGCGCTGAAAATAGAATCGGCCCGAAAGGTGGTTGTTCATTTCCGATGCCCGGCCGGGTCTGACAGCTCATGGCTACGCCCAGGGCATTTCCCATCTCAGTGGGAATATGAAACAGGCCAGCTCCTTCACATCTTCACTAATGTGGTATAATTAGCAGGGAGATGTTGACTGATGCAACATTCTCATTGTCCTCCAATAGAATGCCTGGGTTTCCCCCTCATGAATAATTCCTCTTTTCCTGCATGACAACATGTTTGTTGTTGCTAACCAAACAGTTGTCAAGGCATATATATATATATATATATATATATATATTTTTTTTTTTTCATCAGAGTTGAACATTTGATTTCGGTTGAACAACATTTGACATGATACATTGCTTGTTTGCTCGTGGCTTACCACATAAGGATCCCTGGTTTGGTGTCTCATAATGATTCTGTTCCCAGTTGAAGACATGGTCAACCCAGTCCAACGACAGGAGAAGGAGATGAACGAGCCCCTATCAGTCATGGCAGAATCTACACTGGTGAGTTCATGTTCACATATTTATTAATTTACAATCACAGACCAAGTGCTATTGGTACTTCAATGATTTGGGGGGCACTGCGATGTCCTCTGACTCCTGTGCTCACAAATTAGGTAAAGTCACATGGCGTCTGATTAATGTCCAATGTTTCATGACCTGGGAGATCATTGGATTCTGGGAAGTGATGACCTTATCTGTGTTCCCTGCCAGGCAGTCCTACCTGACCCCAATAAATAAACTTTTCTTTCATGCTGTTTGCCTTTCCTTTTGGTAATAGTCTGTTGGAACATGACGCACTTCTCAGCCTGACAAACTGAACTCTGCCTGCTAAAGGTTGGCTGGGCCGATATGGGAAAGCCATGGCCATGTGGTTCACTGTGTTTTTGTATTTGCCCTGTGTGTGTGTTAGTCTGTACATGGGTATTTGCTCTGTCCTATGTTTGTGTGTATTTGCTCAGCCTTGCGTGTGTGTGCGTGTGTGAGTGTGTGTGTGTCCTCTGCATTCCCTGCCCTACCCTGTTTAACCAGAAGGAGTGAAAAGGTAGCGATGACCTCAGCGCCTCTGGTCTCCCGAGGGTAGTGATACGGGGTGAGAAACGAGCCATGGAGAGGAAGGCACAGATAACATAGTCCCTGTTCTGACAGCGAAACAGTGTCACGGGAGGACTGAGAAAGGAAGTGTGTGATTAGCAGCAGGATATGTCCACACCAGCAGGCCAGGGCACTGCCCCTTCACATACATGTCCTCCTACACCATGTTGTTTCA
>JACXGM010000235.1:0-75577 GCA_016801145.1 Umbra pygmaea
TGAAAAAGTACACTTTTGTTGGTGCCATTTTAGGCTAATAGAATTGTAAGCTTAATTCACAGCAAAACAGGCTGTTCGAACGTTCTATTCAATTCATTTGCTATGGCCTCGCGCTCGCGTTCTAGCTCACGAAGCGTTCGATGGCCGTTTTACTGCTCAGGGTGAATTTAAAAGCGTTCTATTGTCCAGCCTACCTGTACTCTCCCCTTTTGTTGGAAAGTAGGCATATAACCATGTAAACCCATGGTCGTGTGTCGGACTCGTTTGTGCTGTAGACTGCCTACGTAATATAATACACACAATTAAAAACATGTACAGTTTATTCATCATTTCTGCGTGTGATTAGGATAATTTCACAGTCGATATATTTATTTCCTATTAAGTTGTATTGTATTAATACCAACTTGAACTGCTTCATCACGAACAACTGGAATACGTTGCCTGGGAAACGGCCGCATGGCAACAGGATCAGAGCCTGGGGGTTGTCTGCTCTGCTCCCATTTTACATCGCATTTTCTCACTAGATGGTGTGCAAGCCACTGGAGGGTAGGCTACATTTGCTAGAGCGCAGAAAGCTACGTACACCACAAAACCTGGATAACTACAATACGACGCGCCATTTCTTAAGGCTTTTGAGTAAGAAAAAGCGCATTTTAAAGGTTTATTGATCGACTTATAAAATCCAGTTGTGATGGACATAATGATTGCTGTGCATGATGCGTGTGTCTCCAGTCAGTGGCTGACAGCTATAATTCTCAGCCTGTGCTGCTTTTTACCGTCTTGTTTACCCGCTGGACAAACTGTGGACTATGCCTCGATTGAAAGTGTGGTCACTCGACAAGGGGATACCGCTCTCTTAAGGTAGGAAAAAGATAATAACTTCTGTTTTCCTAGTCTCTACTGCACGGTAGAATTTAAGTACCATCGTGACACCGGATAATAAAAATATAATTTAATCTGGTATATTCTGTCGTTTCTTTTATAATCATGAATGATGGGTCATATAACGTGATCCCAAGAAAATAGTAGTATTTTATCACATACATGGTCCATGTTTACGAATGAAGATGGGGGTCTTGCGAGGCGTTTGTTTGCCAGGCATGTTTAATCGACCTAACGTTTCATCTTCACGTTAAATGTGAATTATCGTCATGCATCATATTTTTCGTACTCTGTGATGACATGCAATAGTTGATTACTTTATTAATCTACGAGTAACCCCACTGCTGTTTACGAAATGATAGCTTAGCCTACTCACATGCCATGTTTCATGGAGGTGGTAGGCTAATCGCAGTGGTTTTCAAACTGATGTCTGTTCTTTCAGCAACACTGTATTAAGATAGCAACACGAACGCGGATTTCTTTTTCAAAATATTAGCGCTCATTAAATATCTTTTGTAAATTAATTGTAATCAAATTTTATTCTGTGTTTAAGAATCTTTTAAAATAGTTTGATAGGAAGAAATGTTTAATATGTTTTTAATAATTGTTAAAGATATGATGTACACGCAATTGTATTAACTATATTGTCTCATGACAACAAAACTATTCCTCGTGCCGTAACACATGCTCTGAATAAATGTTCACTAAGATGTGTTTTATTCAAAACTAGACTCATATTCACCAGCACTTGAGGCATTATAGCCAGCAACACAAAAACTGTGGATCCACTACCTATCTCCCATGGAACTCACTATATAGGCTGAGATTGCATATGCAAATTGCACTATAACACAAATACAATTCTAACTGACTACAAAATTGCCATATATAAGACCATTTATGGATAGAACAGATCCTAGTGAACAATTATCCATAGCAAGTTTGTTGTCAGTTCAATCTCAGCCTATAGTGAGTTCAATGGGAGAGAGCTAGTTTGTTCTTGTTTTCATGTTGCTGGCTATGTAACAAGTAGTGTCGGAGGATGTGAGAATTGTTTTGGATGGAATAGACCCTAGTGAACAATTATCCATAACAAGTTTGTTGTCAGTTAGAATCGTTTTTGTGTTATAGTGCAATTTACATTTGCAATCTCAGCCTATAGTGAGTTCAATTGGAGAGAGCTAGTGGGTTCCTGTTTTCGTGTTGCTGGCTATGTAACATGTAGTCACAGAGGATATGAGACCATTTTTGGATAGAATAGACCCTAGTGAACAATGATCCATAGCAAGTTTGTTGTCAGTTAGAATCTTCTTTGTGTTAAAGTGCTATTTGAATAGGTAAGTATGGTATGTATATTGTACATATAAACATTGTTCTTAAAACCTTTTTAAAAAAAAACTTTTGCTAGATGCTTAAAACATCATAAAACCTGTCATTGTTTAGAGTTTACTATCCAAAATAAGTAATTATACATTTTGATATACATTGACCTCCAGGCTTTTATTTTGAAGGTTCTCATTATCCCGAATCTATGACGTCATCTCAAGTGTTGCTAGCAGAATGCTAGTCTTAAACTGGGGTCGGTGGAGGTTCTGCTAGGCAAGACAGATATTTTACCGGATGACATTTTGTTAATTGCTTCCATCATGGAGGCCAGTTTCTAATGCTGCGAGGAATATTTCTATGTGATATTTTTTACTTCCAATTACAAAGCATTCCAGTGTTCATAAACAAAAAATATGGCTGAACTTTAGGAGTCAGATTTTGTGATTAAGCTTTGCACACCTGACTCACACCTGCATTACAGGCTCAATTATTACACTATAGACTCTCACGGCAGAAGTTACACTTAAGTTTTCAGTAAATATGGCATTACTTGGGTACGGAAGTAAACATTCTCCATTGAAGTCAATGCAGCCGTGCCTGATTTCAAGCAATATTTCCTTCAGAACTGCCTTCATTCCTAATGGCATAGTTTTAATATGGTGCTGGAAACATTGCGCAGAAATGTCGGTCCATATTGGCATTATTGCATGACGCAATTGCTGCAGATTTGTCGGCTGCACATCCATGATGTAAAGCTCCTGTTCCCCCACATCACAAGTTGGATTGTTTGGATTGAGATCTGCTGAATGTAGGCCATTTGAGTACAGTGAACTCATTGTCAGCTTCAAGGAAACAGTTTGAGTTGATGTGAAATTTCTGACATGGCGCATTATCCTTACGGAAGTAGCAATTCGATGGGTGCCCTGTGGTCGTAAATGGATGAACGTGGTCAGCAACAACACTCAGGCAGTGGCATTTAAACAATACTCAATTGATTCTAAGAGGCCCAAAGTGTGCCAAGAAAATATCCCCCACACCATTTCACCACCACCCTGAAACGCTAATACAAGTCAGGATGGATCCATGCATTCACATTGTTTACGCCAAATTCTGACCCTAACATCTGAATGTCTCAGCAGAAATTGTCCAATTTTGTTGGCCCTGTGCAAATTGTAGCGTCTGTTTCCAGGTCTTAGGGGACAGCAGTGGCACCCTGTGTGGTCTTCTGCTGCTGTAGCCCATTTGCTTCAAGGTACGACATGTTGTGCTTTCAGAGTTGCTCTTTTGCACTTGTCCTAGTCAGAACTCTGAAAAAATTCCCAGTTCCGTGTTGTCTCGAAAGAAGCAATAATATTACCTTTTACAATAATTTAACCTTTTAACCAACCTGCTTGTTTCAAACAATTGTGATAAAAACAGGCTCTATTTTAAGGCGTTTTTTACCTTTTGCTTCTATCAGCTCTATTTAGCGCAATGGCAACAATTCCTCTTTTAAACACATTCTGAATGTTCTAATTCTAGCCCATTGTTCTACCTCACAATATTTGATGTGTGTCCACCAATTTGCAGATGCGTTTTGTCAGGTTCTTTTTGCCAGATCTCCAGTCCGGCATTTTCCGTGTATGTAGCACATACTTCAGAGAAGCATGTTTTAGGTTCTCTGCTGCCCTGCTCTATCAAAGCATGGGGATTTCTACTGAAAAAGCTGTGCTAGTATAGCGTTATCTACCTGTTCAGTTAAATATGAAATAACTAAATTGTAAAGTTGAAGCTATGTGTTGGCATTCCATATTTTTTTGTTGATATTACATAAAATACAATATTCTATGGGAAAAGTCTTTATTTTATGGACAAGCTATTCCATACCTAGCTCAAATAAGTTACCGTAAATAATAATATGCATTGTTTTCTTCTGTTATCGTCATTGATTTATTTGATTATTTGGTTGAGTTACGAAGGTGGTTCATAAACATCCATCACAACCAATGAGAAACAGTGAAAGGGGATTTGCTTAGCTTTTTTTTGCACTGATCAAGGCCTGCCGGACATAGCAATCCCTATAGAATATGGACACAGAAGTTCATTGAAGAAACTGACCAATTCATGTGATATATACTTCAGAGATTACTTGAAATATTGAGAAGATATCAAATGTTTATCAAATGTTTATAAAATATATCAAACCTTAATATTTTTTATCTAAATCTCATTAGCTCAATTCGGAATCTGTTTTTCAACTTGCTAGCTGTAGGCTTTCTGTGTCTTTCCTGAACTTTCCTGAAGCATCACCAAGGATGATACCAAGCGTCTTGTGATGTTGATTAATTGCAGACCTCAAGTAGTCATTGCATGCAAAGTATATGCAACCAAATATTGACAATTATGACTTTATTCAACATTATGTTAAACTATCCAGTGTTTTTTGGTGCCCGAAAATAGGGGGACAATGTCCAAAATGTGCTGTAATTTCTGAATGGTTAATCCGATATACATGTATCAATAGGCCATACCCTCAAATTAAAGCTGACAGTCTGCACTTCAACCTTGTTTTCATTGTATCCTTTCCCACACAAAATGCTAGAGTAAAGAACCAAAATAACAAATAAATGGTCACTGTCCAATGAAGTATGGTGCTCATTTTGATGTCGCTCATCTAATTTTGAAGCTCTCATACCGCATCAATGTACGGTACATTAAGTGAACATGTAATGAACTATTACAGAATGATAGTGGCGCTAGACCGTTAAATGCTCTACTGTAATCACAATTAAAGATATTATTCTATTCAAACAGACATTATATTTCTTTGATATTATAGTATTCAAAACAAGCTCACCAAAATATGTTTTAAAGATTTTACCTGCGTTTTAATTCAATAAATGAATGCGGATGTGTACTCTGTGCTCCAGAAAATACACGTAACAAATGCTGTGTTAAAGTTTGTATTCATAATTAACAAGTTACAGTCTGACATATTATTTAAAACATTCCTGAATGCTGAAAATGCTTTAAACATTTCTGAATGCTTATTTTTATATATCATTATAGTAACTCTGACTGCTGCTCCCTGAAAGGAAAGTACAGTAATTGTTTTTTTTTGCAAAATTCTACATAAGGCTTGTGGCATAGTGGGTTAAGTCACTTTCAGGCGATGGCAATGTAGAAGCTTGCCAGTTTGAAATATTCATAGGACTATGTTTTGTGCAGATAAAACAAAAAACTTAGTTTAGAGGGAGTGAAACTGACAACTCCCATGCAGTGATATAAACCACAACAGGTGGATTCAGCACCACGGCCAGCTCCGCAGCCTACTGAATTGTTTGTGATTCCTTAGGCTGGCCGTGGTGCTGAATCCACCTGTTGTGGCTTTAAATCACTGCATGGGAGTTCTCAGTTTTGCTCTCTTAAAACTTGTGACATCTGTGGCATTGTGCTGTGTGATGAAACTGCACATTTTAGAGTGGCCTTTTATTGTGGCCAGCCTAAGGCACACCTGTGCAATATTCACGGTGTCTAATCAGCATCTTGATATGCCACACCTGTGAGGTGAATGGATAATCTTGGCAAAGGAGAAGTGCTCACTAAAACAGATTTAGACAGATTGGTGAACAATATTTGAGAGAAATAGGCCTTTTGTGTAAATAGAAAAGGTCTTAGATCTTTGAGTTCAGCTCATGATAAATGGGGGAAAAACAAAAGTGTTGCATTTATATTTTTGTTAAGTATATATATCAGCTGCGGTTGGTGGAACTTAATTGGGGACGCCGGGCTCACATTACATTCGGCAACAGAGTGAATGGAACGGTGTGTAGCGCATCATACCAATTGTATGATACAGTTCCGTTTCCCCCAGTCCGGATGGTAATGCGAGCCCGGCGTCCCCAATTAAGATCCACCGACCGCGGGTGATATACAGTGCCTTGCGAAAGTATTCGCCCCCCTTGAACATTTCAACCTTTTGCCACATTTCAGGCTTCAAACATAAAGATATAAAACTGTAATTTTTTGTGAAGAAGCAACAAGAAGTGGGACACAATCATGAAGGGGAACGAAATTTATTGGATATTTCAAACTTTTTTAACAAATAAAAAACTGACAAATTGGGCGAGCAAAATTATTCGGCCCCTTCACTTTCAGTGCAGCAAACTCACTGACTTTTCGGACTTTCTAAACTTACTGTTGGACACGTCTGGGCATGACACGGGAGGGCATGACACGGGAGGGCATGACACGGGAGGCTCCAGGCTGCAGCCATACCCGACTCAAGAAATCAGTCAGGAAACTGGACACAAAAATGGATCAACTCGCTAACATGACTGAAATGTGCAGATGGCTATACTGATTTTATTAGTTCACATTATTTTGACAATTAAGTACATATAATTACGTGTGTGCTAGGCTGGAGAAGAAATATGCTCTATTGAAGCACAAGCCCCTGATTCTACCGCCTTTAGCTTTTTAACACAACAAATGAATCAGTGACTTTTTATGATTTATTTTCAGCATGTATTCAAACAGTAATGTGTATTGTAATAATACGTTTTAAAACACGCCTAATGGTTTTTGCACCCTAAGACTGACCTGAGCGGTTCAACACCAACAGGTTTGAGTCTTCACCCCTCACTGATTGGTGTAGTGGGCATTACCAAAGTGTGTTGTTGCACCTTCTGTAATTGAAAATATGTCCGGAAACACAAAAGCTGTTTTCCCAGTGTCAGGCCAAGTCATCTCATTAATCTGAGTGAGTACAAAGATTTGGGAATAACTGTGTCTGTTCTATATGGATGGCAGTGGGTTAAACCTACATTCCACCCCAAGGGCATAGACTGAAAACGCACGTACAGTAAATGCCAAAAAGCACCTGTTTTAGAGGTTAAATATCGTTTACTCACATTTTCATTTAGTTAATTACTGTTTACCCACTTATTGCATTCCCAGCATTGAAAAATGCTGAAAAACGTTAATATTCTTGATCTAAATTTCAAACGCGCAAGCCTATTTTCAAACGTCTGGAACCCCGAGAGAATTTCTTCCCTGCACGTGCTGAATTCAAACTCCGTTCTCTGAAGCGCATGCTCCAGCCTCCATAATGACGTTACATCTAGCAGACCACCGGTGCTGGAAAAGACGTAGCAGAAGATTTACCAGATATAAGAAACTTATTTAAACTTCTATATAAGCTACTATCAGCTATTTACTGCGTCTGTTCTAGAAAAGAAAGACTCATCCTAAACTGATTCTCGAAAAATCGGTAGAAACTGTAAATAATAGTTGCCTATATTTCAGCTACTGCAGGTGTCTAGCTAGCTAGCTCGACAGTCAGTCAGTAGCTAGTAATCCAGCATAGTTTAATCAACGCTAGAGCTCTGGTTACCTACTGTATTGCAAAAGTACCTTTATACTGTTACTTGCAAAGTGTAAATCAGGGTTCACCAACCCTGGTCCTGGAGAGCTACCGTCCAGGGGCCTCATGTATAAAAGATTGCCCTGCTTACATACCAGAAGATGGCGTACGGCCAAAACTGGAAAAGTACGTACGCACAGAAAAATTCACATGTATAAAACCGGTCGTACGCCAGGTCCTGCGCACCTTTCCTTTATAAATCACAGTCAACGTGAGATTGACCGCACGTGAACGAGCCACTGATCCCGCCTTGCCTCCTCCCCTATATGAATATGCAGATGAAGGCTTCGCGGCTTAACTTTTTTCCACAAATGCAAAAATATCATAAGCTAAAACAATTTTGCACATTTGAATTAATATGTATTAATCCCAGGCCAAGAAGATCATACTACCATTTTCTCTAGAGCTACTGTTAGCCAGTCTACAGACAATTGAACTGCGAAAGCATCTCGCCTGCTCTCCGGCCCGGTATAATTCGCATTCTAATAATAATATGCCTATTTTTAAAATGTTATATTTACATATCCTAAATAATTACATAGCCTATATCACCTTGAATTTACCCTATATTTCAATATCCGATCATTGCAAATTATTTTTTAGACGTCCTGACATGTCATTCAAACCTGCATTAAACCTACATTTCTTTTGTGTTCCATTTTTAAAACAGCCGAAGTCACAATTATATTTTGCAACTTTAGATCTTCCCTCTTTTTATATGTTTTACCATTAGGCTATGCTAAATATTACTCTCTAACATACTACAAGAACTTTTCGCTTCAGGTGAGATTTTGATAATGCGGCTCGTTGGGAAAATATCAATCTCATATGTTCTTTAGATGTAGAGAAGTGAAAAAATATATGTTATTTTTTATATTTCATCTTTTGATCATTCATTATGAACTGCTTCATCTTGTTTTTAAACATATAGGCTACGTTAGTAACCAATGTTGTATGCAAGTTATGTTTTACTGACCATCGTCCCGTAAACGTCCCAAAGTCAGTTATGAACCGTCCCAGACATATTTTTATACTAGGCTATATAAAGCGGGACGCCTTGTATTTTGAGCCCTGGCCGAAGCAGCCATTGCGCATCAAGTATAACATCATCTTTTATAGGCTACACCTAATTTCCCAGACCTTGATCACTTATTTACACATAATCCACAAGATCAATTGAGCTTCACAAGTGAGTGATTTTGCCCACTTGTTACTACGTTTCATCCTTGGGAGGTGGATCGGTGCGTCATGCCTCCTGTTCGTTATGGATGAGCCAGAGTCAGGCTCACAGAGACAATTGTATTTTCCGATGCCAATCTTGTAGTTGCACAGCACAGTGAGTATATATTTCATCTGTGGTAAGTAATCCATGCTGCCTGCAATATTAACCATATACAGAGGTTGACATGGATTTTCTGAATGATTTTGTTGTTCGTTTGACAACCTCAAGTAGGCTATAACAGAAGTGGTGGCAGATTATGGTAGGCCCTAATGGCATTTTGATTTGAGTCATCCACATCAATGATCAAACTTTTATTAGCGGATGTAATTATGTTTTTAGAATAGTCAACGTCATAGACTTATGACAGTAACTGTAGTGGAAACTTTATTTATGTTTGGTGAGTTATGTCACTTTTCAGTTAGAATTTGTCACGTTACAGAGCAAGACAAGACTTTGCGTATGGCCCGCACATTCTCACGTCTGCTCAAAAGTCTCCGTGACGGCCCGCATATTCTCACGTCAAGTAAATTCTTATACATCACACCGTGTGCATGGAAACCAGCGTACGCAAGCTTTTCGTGCGTACGCAAGGTTTATACATGAGGCCCCAGGTGTGCTAGCCTATCCTAGCCTTGCACACCTGATTCTAATAAATAGCTGGTTGATAAGCTGAATGAGGCTTCATTATGTGAGTTTGGAGTGAAAACCTATAGGGTGGTAGCTTTCCAGGACCAGGGTTTGTGACCCCTGGTGTACATAATGTAACTAGTAGCTAATATAGTAGATTTAATAAGAGAATTAAAGAATTGTGTAAAAAAAATCATAAAAGTACAATTTCAAATGTTGCTTTACAGAGAATGAGACAAAGAGAAAAAGGCATGAAGAGACCAAGAGAGGAAACAGGTTAGTGCTTTGGTAGTGCAAATAATATATTTTGTTGATAATAATTGCCTCCATATCGTTGTCTAAGTCCTTGAAGTAGGTAAATAAAGGCAATACATATTCGCAGTGCATCTCATCTAAAATCAACATCAAAACATGACACATTCAATATGAACATTTTCAAAGGGTTTGAAGCTTCTGTAGGATTAGTGATGATAAGTGATGAGATTAATGTGCACAGCAGAGGTAGTATGCGTTGGATTGTGTAGCCTCGGGTTGCCGGGAAGGGGCATTCGGGCTGATGGCCTCACCAGGGCGGTGGCACCGAATTCCACAATGAGTGTGAAAGAGATGAGTCATGTCAGCCAACCTGTGTTTTTTAGAGCAGTGTTTTTCAACACTCTGTAGAGCCCTGGTCTAATGACCATCCTGTCATGCTATTCATCCTGTTTATCAAATCAATCATATTGTGGGTGTCTGACCAGTACTTCTGCAGTGCTGTAGGAAGTTGTTTCCACACCAGACGTTACACATTATAGCTGTAGCCATTGAACTAGCTCACTATATTCATTCATCAAGGGCCTGATAATTAGCAGATGAGTTGAATCAGGTGTGCTAGCTCAGAAATGAATCAAATACATGGAAAGGTTGGTGTTCCCAAAGGAGAGGGTTGAAAAACACTGTTCTATAGGAGATAGCAACTATCGTACTTTGAAATCTGCAAATAATACATTTTGCACTTCCTAGTAAGTGTACTTCCTTTTCTGTTGCAGTATTCTTTTCTAAATGACGGTATAAACAAAAGACGGCATGGGGTTTAAATGATAGTTTGGAATTGCATAGTTCTGCATGCAATACAGCTTCATTATGGAAAACAGGTAATTTATCTATCACAGTGCAGTGAATAATTTGTGCAACCAAATTATGTTTTTGCACCAGTAACTATTTAGTAGTGCCACCAGTGGAAAAGGTTAGTGTAGAGCCCTGGTCTAATGGCCATCCTGTCATGCTATTCATCCTGTTTATCAAATCAATCGTTTTGTGGGTGTCTGACCAGTACTTCTGCAGTGCTGTAGGAAGTTGTTTCCATGTTCATGCTTTACCCTAACATCTTTTATTGCTTTTATTGCTCTTCTTTAGATTTAGAAGTCATAGGCTTTGTTGTCAAAATCTTTAATATTGAGTGTATGGATATTGGATAGCTTAATTGATAACGTTATGGTAGCTAATATAAGTTATCCTTTTAAACAGAACCATGAATGGAGCGACATGGAGAGGTTGTTAATTTTGTTGTGAGAATGTTAAATGTATTGAAGTGAGAAAGGGACAGGTTGGACACCTGGAAGGGTGTGCAAGAACTGCTCTGAACATGTGGATTTCTGACCACTCTGCTGTGCTCTGCTAACATAATCTGTATTACAATTACTCTTGATGTGAAGAGTAGCCACAGGGTAAAATGTAATGAACTAGAAGTCATTATAGCTTCTGGTCCTTCATAAAAAATGTAGCACTCCCTAGCTGATTAATAGGCCTTTAATTTCTGTGTATTAAAATGTAAAATGTAAAATCTGTGATACACAAACTAACCTGTGGAGACAATGTACAGTAGACAAGTCATGTGTATACACAGGACATGATCAATTATCAATTTAAAAAACGAAATGTTGATTGTATCTTGGAAGTATTTGTATACAAGTTTACAGTTTCCAATTTATTTGCTTTTTAGAATCATTCAGACTGAATTTAGGCAGGTGTTAGACTGATAAAGACAACAAAAACGATTTGATAACATGAATAATTCTACCTTTTTCATAATAAATCCTTCCCACTATGTTTAAACTCACAAGTCACTCACAGGCCAAATAACAACACATGCTACAGAAATGCAGGGGATAAACGTTAAGAGGAACATTTTTGAATTTCTAATGTTGATAACTGTATGTCAACACCCATTTTGAAAGGAATAATTGCCTGTTGATTTTTGAGTAAAGACGGCGATCTTCAATATTAACCTGTGTTCTGTAGAAACTGTAACAAAATATGAAAATGAAATAAACACAACAAAATACATCTCAAAAATGATTTAAACAAAGAAAATATACAGTGCCTGCTGACTAATCCATTGCCTTACCTAGAAAAGTACGGTTAGGTGCAATGGTAGAAACACCTAACGTTGCAGTACACCAGACATGAATGTTGTGTGTGAACTATAGACATCCATTGCTTATGAAATCCAAGAGCAACACATTTATTGTACATGACTGTTAGGTCAGCTAATGTAGGTGTTAAATATTTTATGTTCAATTGTAAGATTTAGTAGTAAAATATGTTTAGCTTTTTATTACAATCATACACGCAGTGTTACAAACATTCAAATGTGAAATGTTGTTGTGTGGCGCTACGCTAAAGTCTAGTGACGATGCTAAAAAAAGGCCTATGGCAACTTGGCCGGTACAAATGCAAATAGCAAAATCGGTTTTGGGAGAGAGTAGTTAGTAGAACTGTTTAGAAGTGGACTGTTCCTATAACTACGTTCCTGTAACTACTTGTTTGGAAAGCAGCTTGTCTGGTGCAAACTCAACACTTCTCATCACCCTGAGAACAATATTCCCACAGTGAAGCATGGCGGGGATTTGAAGTAAAGCATTTAGCTGCTGTGTGGTGAGGGTTCTGGCGCAAAAATGGCTGCCGTGCGTCACCCAAGTGGGTGCTACACATTGGTGGTGGATGAGGTGGGCTTTCCCCCTCACTGTGTAAGGTGCTTTGGGTTCCTTGTAAAGCGCCATATAGGTTGAATTAATAATAATAACAATAATAAATAATAATAAATTATTTATTATTGATGAAAGCATCATGCTGAGTGGACATTTTTCATTGGAGGGGAAACTAGTCAGAATTAAAGGAATGATGGATGACCTTTGTCAGTTTCAGAGATTTGAGACTGTGACAGAGTTTCACCTTTCAGCAGGATAATTCAACCAATAAATCAATCAAATTTATTTATAAACTCCTTTTTACATCAGCAGTTGTCACAAAGTACTTTTACAGAAACTCAGCCTAGAACCCCAAAGAGCAAGCAACATTGGGAAATTGAACCACAGTGGCTAGGAAAAACTCCCCAGTAATTTGCTTCCCAGGAATAAACCTAAATAGGATCCAAACTCAGTGGGGTGGCAATTCCTCTTCTGGCTATGCCGGGTGTAAAGTTTAAAAGTTCATGTTAAATGAAGGCCAACTTGTGTATCAGTACACATTAAGGTCCTGTGAGTAGTCCTGGGGCATGATCCGAGAGTTCAGGTCCTCATGTGGGCTTTACCCAATCTTTAGAGCGATCCAGGTTGGCTGTACCGTCAGATATACAGAAACAAGGACAGCCAGGTCTTGACAGTGGCTTCGGACAAGGTCACCATTAAGCCGGGTAGGTCTATGTTCTGGTCTAAAAACGTATGTAATGGATTCAGCAGGACACCAGAGAGATTAGATGGGACATTCCATAAATCAGCAGTACCTCAAGAGTAGAATGAAGATAAATACTCATCCTTCAGCCAAGGATCAACATTATGGTTTAGGGGAGGGCTACAAAAAGCTATTGCAGAGATTTAAGCCGTCAGTTTCCACTGTGAGGAACATATTGAGGAAATGGAAGACCACAGGCACAGTTCTTGTTAAGGCCAGAAGTGGCAGGCCAAGTAAAATATCAGAGAGGCAAAAGCGAAGGATGGTGAGAACCGTCAAAAACAGGCCACAGACCACCTCCAAAGACCTACAACATCATCTTGCTGCAGATGGTGTCTCTGTGCATCGTTCAACAATTCAGCACACTTTGCACAAGGAGAAGCTGTACAGGAGAGTGATGCAAAAGAAGCCTTTTCTACACACGCCACAAACAGAGTCGCTTGAGGTATACAAACACACATTTGGAAAGCCAGCTTAATTTCAGAAGGACTGATGAAACAAAGTTGTGGTTATTTGGTCAAAACAAGGAACATTATGCATGGTGGCAAAAGAACACAGCATTCCAAGACAAACACTTGCTACCCACAGTAATATTTGGTGGAGGTTCCATCATGCTGTGGGGCTGTGCCGGTACAGGGAATCTTGTTAAGGTTGAGGGTCACATGGATTCAACTCGGATACTTGAGAATAATGTAGAGGAATCAGTCACAAAGTTGAAGTCTTGCCGGGGCTGGATATTTCAACAAGACAACGAGCCAAAACACTGCTCAAAATCTACTCTGGCATTTATGCAGAGGAACAAGTACAATGTTCTGGAATGGCCATCCTATTCCCCAGACCTGAATATCATTGTAAATCTGTGGGGTGATTTGAAGCGGGCTGTCCATGCTCAGCAACCATCAAACCTAACTGAACTGGAGATGTTTTGCAAGGAGGAATGGTCCAAAATACCTTCATCCAGAATCAAGACACACATTACAGTCTATAGGAAGCGTCTAGAGGCTGTTATTTCTGCTGAAAGAGGCTCAACTAAATATTGATGTGATTTTTCTGTTGGGGTGCCCAAATTTATGCACCTGTCTAATTTCGTTTTGATGCATATTGCAAATTTTCTGTTCATCCAAAAAACCTAATTTCACTACTGGAATATTACTGTGTGCTTCAGTTATTTGACAGATCAAAATGAAATTGCTGATCCAAACTAGCCTGCTTAAGACCAGACCCTTCTCAGTTCTGACTGAGAGTGGGTCTGGGCAAGGTTAATTCACAGCCCATATTCAAAGGGGCGTACCCAACGGATGCTGCTCAAATGCCTCTTGGCGCAATGGAAATATAACTTTTGACGAATCGAGTTGGCAAGACCGCGACAACATCTTTTTTTTAGATATGAAGGTTTTGAGTGTTGTTCTTTGCTTGGTTTTTAACAAAAAGGTAATGTTCAAATCACATAAAACGGACGCGATAGCTGATTCGAACGAGTGATATTGCTGATGTTCCATTGCAGCAGCCATCGTTGTAATTGTCTGCTTCAACCAATGACAGTATATAGCTGCGATATCGTCATCGTATAAAGCCTGCATCAATGGTTGTGATTGGTGCCTCGATTTGGAAAAATTGGAAATGGGCTTGAATGGGCTCTTGGCCAGACTGACTTGCAGAGCAAATCTAAATTTGATGGAAGTCCGTCAGGGTTCTCCCAGGCTAGATCCAAACACACAATTATTTATAAATGAAAATCATGCGAATTATGGGGTGCCTAAAATTTTATATGCGACTGTAGATTAAGGCCTACATCGTAACCTCAAAAAGATTAACTTTCATTTATCCACATTTTTTGCATACTGTTCATGTGAGTGCAATTGTTTAAGATGTTACATTCACTATGACCTGTCCTGAAATTTTAATCTCGCACAACGGGAGTAAAGGCACAAATACTGTATCCGACGTAATTACCAGAAGCACTTGATAAATATCTCAACGTTTTGCCTGATTATGACAAGGTCGGCTTATGTTATTCCATAGGAAGGTTAGAAATCACCAATTGACAGATTATGTTGTTACTGTACATGCACAGAGATGCAAATATGTTTGGATATTACAGAGTGTGGGTTTCTACTGATATGTGTCTGAAGATGTTGTAATGTACATTTTAAATTATGAAATGTTTCTCAAATAAGTACAAAATTCCCAATTAGAACATGGTAATAACATTGTATACTGTTTTATTTAATTTAGTCGTCGAACAAAAAGACAACATGTACTGTAATAAAGGAGTCTGAGGATATCTGTCATTAGCTAGTTTGAATTGGTCTACTCCTTTCTATCATTTGCAATTCAACTTCTAATCAATATATAAATATGACAATTAATGTAAATATAAAAAAGTCAGTAACTGAGAAACCTGGGATTTCATCTTGCTTAACGACAGAAATATTGTGTTGCGCAAGGCGTTGGAATCATAGATTGTATATATCACTGGATGGAGCCATGTGTGACGTCACCCATTGGTTTGTAAAGATCTGATTTGGGTCATTGAATTTGCCGTTACGGTCCCAGACATCTTGGTTGCGGATGTGATGATTTTACACGAGAGTGAGGAGTAATCTAGCTATCTAACTGATATTAATTGGGATGCTAACGAAAAACAGTATTAAATCAAATTGTAAAACAAAATGTAACGTTACTTTTCCGGAAAATCTGAACTTCCAACTCCTTTGAGTGTCTTGTCGTAACAACCAAATTCCATAGCCATGCCCTAAATGCCCCTTTGCTTTATTGCCAATTTTAAAATCAACAAGACCATAATTCAAAAAATGAACATTAAATATTGCAGAAGGCTTAAATCTAGCGATTGAAACCATATACTCATTATGAAAGTCAAAAAGTTTAACTATCTTCACAAGTTATACTTATATAGGTATATCATTTGGTTATATACAATTACATTTGTTTAATGGCAAGAATAAAAAAATATTATAGAAAATTCACACTTTTTCACACCGCCGCTTCCGTGTAGAAGCATTGTGTCAACCCAATTGAGCCAGCTAGGCTATGTAGATTATCTAGTGTTTTTTCACCTTATAAAAGGTACTCATCTGCTCACTGATGCCACCTGGTGGCCACTAATTTATTTTATTGATCTTTTTACTCGCACCGAACCTTAATTCATTTGTTTGCGGTATAACTTGGTGTGTACCGCTCTTTCCTTTAACACTTTAGACAAGCAACATCAATATGCTATATGTGCTGTATATACTACACCAGTATACTTAACTCTTATCTTACATCTTTTCTAAAACTCATAATTTGCCATATTAAAATATCTGGGAGGGAAATCATGAAAACCTTCTACCTAGGCTGACTATCAGCCAGCCTTGTTTCACACAGAGCCAACTAGCACACCACCATTTCTACAGCGACGGACATTTAGTATTTTGTTGAAAAACAAAAATGTCAAGGTAAGATATCGGAAGATGTGAGCGGGGGGTGGGGCCAAATTTTTGCCTAGGGTGGCAAAAGTGTCAGAAGCCGGCCCTGTCCATCACTAAAACAATTTAATTGCAGGAAGTGGCGTCTGGTAGGCCCTTGATGTCAAAGGATTGGCTTAAATATGCAGTTCATGCTTTTAGCCACTAGTTGTACATTTGTCTAATGTTGTGTCATGTATTTGTGCTGTCATGATTTGTGTCCCATGTCATCAAAACCGCTTGACTTAAACTCATAATTTCATGGCTAAATAAGGTATGACAATACTTCTACTTAGAAATTAGGTATATAAAGATAGCATATTACACATCCAGGCCAAAGTAGTAGGTTTAAAACATTATTTGGTCAATTGCCAAAGTCACAGACTGCATCTTTAACCAGATGCAATGGCCACTCATTAGACTACAACTGACACAGGTGAAGGAACCAATTAGTGGAGACAAACAGGAACACCTGTGAGCACAATAGAGTGACAGAAGGAGATAGAAACAAATAATAAAATCATACAAACTTATTGACAAGTCTTTGGAAATAACAGCTCTTAAAGTAACAAACACATCTAACATGGACATTACATTTTAATCATTTAGCTGGTGCTCTTATCCAGAGCGACTTACAGTAAATACTGTGACATTCCCCCGGAGAACTTAGGGTAAATTGCCTTGCCCAAGGACACAACGACATCTGGCACAGCCGGGAATCTAACCGGTAACCTTCCGGTAACCTTCTGACCTCAAGTCTGACTCCTTAAAGGCTCTAACATCACAAATGGCTAGCCAATTTTCATGTTAAATAAAATCTAGCATTGTTTAAAAAAAAATTGGTCCTTAGAGAATGAATGGCATTTAGTGCACTAGAGTACCAAAACACAAATCTCCCATAGCATTTCATGGAACTTAAATAATGCATTTCCTTCTGCTTGATGGAGAAAGTAGCACGAAGCTGAGCAGCTGTGCTGCACAACCTAGTTCTTTCACCCACAAAATAAAGTAGAGACGGAAATGGGTATTTGTAAATATGTTGCACATAGAGGTAGAATAAACACAACCTCTGCCAGGAAGGAACCGTAAGCACAAATAGGGCATGCAAAATATGGCTGGGCCCTAGAGGGGTCATTTTATTTCAATATTTGCATGACTGAAAACAGTGGTCTGGCAATTGTTTTTGTCTTCAGTATGATAAATATGTGTTTGGAAATGAATATCTCTTTTTAGAACGGCACTTTATGTTAAATGTTAATGGGGCATTCCATAAATCAGCAGTACCTCAGCGTAGAATGCAGATTGATACTCCTCCTCCAGCCAATGAATGAAGCCTGTAATGTAGTAAACTAGGCCCCATCCCGAGGGGTAGTAGAGGAGAAGTCAAAAATCGCTGCCAGCTCTATATGTCATTTATTATTTCAAAAATATGATCTAAGCTTAATATTATTCTGACCGACCAGCTTAACAGGGAGTTAACACGCAGGCCCCCTGTCTCATATCACTTGCCTGCCAGCCCTAACACATTTTCTTTATTGAGAAAGTATCATTTCAGAATTTGATCATTGACATCAAGGTTATATTTCATCACTGTTTCTTGTGAAGCAATGCAGTTTATGAACAGGGGCCCCCCCAGACATCTTTCATGGGGGTGGCCAGTTGGGGCCACTGAAAGTCTTTGGGTGGCACACCAAAACCAAAAGCCACTACTGAATTTCAGGAATTCTATTTTGCTATTGTAGTATATTTGTGGCAGTTTGATAGAACCTGTTGGATGTCGCGCCCACTCATTGCTGGCTATAAATTGGACTGCATTTATATACCGATTTCCAACCAATTGCCACTCAAAGCACCTTACAGTGCCTCAGATTCACCCATTCATTCACTCATTCATACACAGATGACAGTGTCAGCCATGCAAGGTGCCAGCCAGCTCGTCAGGAGCAGCTGGGGTTAGGTGTCTTGCTCACGGACACGTTGACACTTGGTCAGGAGGTCCCGGGGATCGTATGTAACAGTTCATTTAAATGTTTTTTGCATATGATAGCTAGCAAGATTGTCAAGGCATGTTAAATCAAAAGCGTAGGTCGCCTGCTCTTTTGATTGCTGCAGCAGATGGCTCAGTGGTTAGGGAGTCAGACTTGTAGTCACAGTTCAATTCCCGACTGAGCTAAATGTTGTTGTCCTTGGGCAAGACACTTCACCCTAATTGCTTCCAGGTTGTTGCTGTAAATAAGAAATTGCTCTTAGTCAACTTACCTGGTTAAATAAAAGGTAAAAAAGCAGACCCAAACAACTGATCAATGAAGTCAGGATGTGTTATACTTAAAAATAACTTGCTAAGAAGTTATTAATGTAGCCTAGTAGATAATCTGACATTTACAATGTGGTTATATACAAATCTATTTCCATTCCCTATATGCCTCAGAAATGTACAGTCCCATTTTTAAAACCGGGTTCTTCCCATGCTGCGTGGTGCTTATCAGTTATAGCTGGCAAGAAATTCAAGAAGATAAAACAAATATCATTACAGTAATGCCAGATATGATTAGATTTTAAGAAGCAGAATATATCCTGTAACTTGTATCTGTCTTTGTTGGATGCGAGAGGCTCTGACAGTAGCAAGCTCCGTCCTCACATCTTCTTTGTGCTCGTAGTTGAACTTGAAATTCAGTCAAGCAACAATTACTGCCTTACTAGATTAATATGTTCAACGTTGTTTAAAGCTGATATACCTAAATTAACTAATTACTACATGAGTGGTCTATTACGAATCAATTGCCAGTGACAGCTATCTCCACATCGGATAGGTATGGAGAGCATCGCTGATGTAGGGGATAAAACATGTTACCTACCACACAACTATACCAAACTTGCGGAACTGCTAAACTAACTTTAAAGTTATAGGTTAAACATTTGATATTGGATTTAATTTTTTTTTTAATTAAGACAAGCCATCTACTGTAGCTTGATTCATGTTTTTATTTCACCAGCCAGCTACTGGAAGGTGTGTGCATTTGGTCCAGGTCTATGGTGTGATGTGCCATTTTAATGCTTGGCTAGTTGTGTCAATATGAAGGTTAAGGACAATGATACACTTTGATTTCCTATTTTACAGTTATTGTTACTAATTATCTGATGTGCATAAACTAATACCATACAGTTATCAGTTATTAAAAGAAAGGTAACAATATATGTTATTTGTGGGGGGGCCAGTGGGGGGACAGCGGTTTTTGGTGGCACCCCTGTTTATGAAGCGCTGTATTCAAGGCAATTCTATGGCCTAGACGCATTGAATGGTCTTATATAATTTCCAATGAATTTCCACTTTGACTGGTTTTACAGAAATTAAACCTTTTTAAATACATTGTATTAATAATCATACCCTAACGTCTTTGGCATCAGTTTGTTAGACCTTTCATAACTTCCTACCATTTTCCTATTGTCTGTCTTTCTTGAGTGGCTCCATATAACCAGCTGTTTAACTGCGTGCTCTCTCTCTGCTCGACAGATTACAACAGGCTTTTCAGCTATAATATAGGCTACCTGCTCTATATAATATGCACAGCTTCTTGAGATTTTAACCAACATCACAAATTCATTTTTTTCAGATGTATTTATTTAAAATAGGTTATTTAAGCTCATATGAGACTGATTACTATATAGTATTATTTCAAATGGGGTTTGTTACGCCTCTCCCCTGCGGCTCATTAAAACAGGCAACGTTCAAACTAAGTAGATACTTTTCATAATCATACCTTCCTTGGCATCAGGGGCATTCATAACTTATTTCTTAACATTTCCTACCCTGTCTGTCTTTCTTGAGTGGCTCCATATCCAGCTATTCAGAACTGCACATCTCTCTGCCCCACAGTTTACTATCGCCTATAATATGGATAAGTGCATTATATTATATGCACAGTTTCTTGAGATATTAACTTAATATCAGAAATTACATTTTCAGGATGTATTTATTATAAATAGACTATTTAGCCTAATATGAGACTGATTATAAACTCCATTTGAAGTAATACAATATAGAGTTGGGTCGAGAAGAATTTGGATACTGACACAATTTTCCTAATTTTGGCTCTTTACCCACAATGTAATTAAAATTAAACAACCAAGATGCAATTGAACTACAGACTTTCAGCTTTACACAGTAAAAACGGCTGTGTTAAATCAACACCCTAAGTGTTAAATTAACACTCTCAGTGTTTATATATGTCCAAATTGACACTGAAGAGTGTTAATTTAACACTTAGGGTGTTGATTTAACACAGCCGTTTTTACTGTGTACTTTAAGGAGTCAAACAAAAATTGTGTACAAAACGTTTAAGAACCAAAACCATTTTCATACACAGTCCCATTATTTCAGGGGCTCAAATGAAATTGGACAAAAATACAATCATTAATAAAATGTTCATTTTTAATACTTTATCAAGACTCCTTTGCAGGCAATGACTGCTTGAAGTCTGGAATACATGGACATCACCAAATGCTGGGATTCCTCCTTTGTGATGCTTTGCCAGGCCTTTACTGTAGTTTTCTTCTATTGTTGTTTGTTCGAGGGTCTTTCTACCTTAAATTTAGTCTTCAGCAAGTGAAATGAATTTTCAATCAGGTTTAGATCAGGTGATTGACTAGCAGGGGCGCTGTAAAGGGGGGGTAAAGGATGACGATTCTCGGGGCCCATGACTAAGAGGGGGCCCAGAGAAGCCCTGTCTCAGCTGTGTTGGGGGCCCTGTCAAGATTCTTTTCATGGGGCCCAAAATCCTTAGCAGCGCCCCTGTTGACTAGGCCCTTGCAGAATATTTCAATATAAAAACTCCTGGGTTGCTTTTGCAGAAGGCAATGTTTTGAGTCATTGTCCATCTATAAAGTGAAGTGCAATCCAATCAATTTTGCTGAATTAGGCTGAATCTGAGCAGACAATATATCCCTGTACACTTCAGAATTCATCCGTCTGCTTCTGTCACAACATCAGGGCTTTACACTACCCTTTTCCACTGGTGGCACTTGTGCTACTAATATTTTTAATTACTGGTGCAAAAACATGATTTGGTCGCTCAAATTATCAAATGCACAGTGATAGATAAATTACATATTTCCCATAATTTACCTGTATTGCAAAAAGGACTACGTTTTAATTCCAAGCTATTGTTAAAACCCCAAGCCATCTTGTATTTATATATTCATTTAGAAAGATTTAATGCAACAGAACAGGAAATACACTTACTATGAAATGTGAAATGTATTTCTTGCAGATTTCCAGGTACCATAGTTGCAAAAATCCTGTAGAAAGCACAGATGGGCTGACATTACTCATCTCTTTCGTACGCTTTGTGGAATTGTTTCATCACCCTAGTGAGGCCATCAGCCCAAATGCCCCTTCCCGGCAACCCAGGGCCACACAATCCAACGGGTTCTACCTCTGCTGTGCACCTTAATCTCACCACTCCTTATCACCAACCCTACATAAGCCCTTTGAAAATGTTCAAATTGAAATGTGTCATGTTTTGACGTTAATCTCATGAGATGCTCTGCAAATATTGTGTTTATAGTTTTCTCTGTGTGTGTGCGCGTGTGCACCTATGGATGTGTGCTCGTGTGTGTGCGCTCTCTTTCCCTCCTGGACTCTATCTGCCCCACTTCATCTGATTATCACTAATAATGATGATCTATAATCAATACAGATAAAGGTATAAAAGTTGTTTTACCTATGAAAGCTCATTTTCGTTTCGGAACATACCCATTGAGGTTGAGTGTGCAATCAATGATCTAAAAGATGACTGGATGTGCCAGATGGCATCGGGACAAAACATATGAAGTTAGGGGCTCATGTTCTGATTTATTCATTGTATGACTTATTTAATCTTTCATTATCTACTTTTACCCTCCCCTCTAATTGGAAATGTGCAAATTACAAAAGTTACCCCACTTTATATGGGAGGTTTCACACATGAAACCATCAATTTTCATCCCGTCTGTTATCAGCACCATTGTCAAAATCTTTGAGAAATTAATTTTTTCACAACTCTTACGTTACGTTAATGATTCTCATATTGTCTCCAAGCCAGTCTGGTTTCAGACCTAACTTCTACTGCCCTTTTAAAATTTACAACTGACATGTTTACTTTAGAATGGAGAATTCCGATGGTCTCTATTATAATTCAACAATGGTTTACACGTCTATGTGAAACAAGTGACAGTAATTTAAATTACTATCTTGTCTGTAAAATACATGTATTTTTTAAGGTCAAAACGAAGTCTGCTGTGCAAATAGCAAATGTTTCATGATCGTAAGAATAATAACGGCACGGGCGGGTGAATACCATGCTACAATTAATAAAACTATGAATTTTGTATTCGTTCGTGGTTCTCTGATAATAAAACACTTAGTATTTGTCATTTGTCATCAATTGCAGTATATATACATACAGTCATATGCAAAGTTTAGGCACCCCTGACAATTTCCATGATTTTCATTTATAAATAATTGGGTGTTTGGATGAGCAATTTAATTTTGATCTATCAAATAACTGAAGGACACAGTAATATTTCTGTAGTAAAATAAGGTTAATTGGATTAACACAAAATGTGCAATATGCATCAAAATGAAATTAAAAAAAGAAATAGCTATTTTATACCACTAACAAAGCTCAAAATAGCACCACACTTCCACAGTAGCATAATGAGGGTCCCTACATGCAAACATTGAGAACTTTGTAAGTGTACAGGCAGTTTATTAAAAAGATAGTTTAAAATACATAAACGTTTGTGTTAGGGCTACAGCTATCGATTATTTTAGTAATCGAATTCTACCGATTATTCCATCGATTAATCGAGTAATCGGATAAGAAATACTTTTGTTTTATACAAGAGCAATAATATACAATAGTTTGGTTTAATTTTCTGAACAACCAACATTTTTATTGCCTACATTGCCTACAATATCATCTCTCAAAAAAACTAAAAATTAAGTGCAACTAAGTGCCATATTACATTGTTTTTTAAGAAAACATATTCTGAAATGAACAGGCTTCGTTGCGACAAGCAAAAAGAATTATTATTAACCTCCTAAATAGCTGCAAGTAGGGGTGGAACGGTACACAGAAGTCACGGTTCGGTTCATACATCACGGTTCAGTACGAGTTTGGTACAATGGAGGGAAAAGCTAAACAAAAATACAGAACACAATTTTTTTTTTGTGCATGTCTCACGCTGTACCATCTAGCATCATACAGTTTCTCCCCTGAGCTAGCACATCTGGGTGATTGCGTCGGATATCCGTTAGCATGTTAGATGTATTTCCACTCACATACCCAACAACTGCTGAACAACGCTGACACAACAACATTTGACTGTTGTGTCAACAGATAACAGTCCTCATCTTATCCACCACTCTATCGCCTGTACTACTGTAACCGATATATACGTACAATCTATGACTGTAACTGACTGGGAAACCGTAGTTTTCCCAAACTTGCGATCTTAGAGGTCGGCGGGTCCTCTAACTCTTGTGGGTAGCCACCACTCACAATATTCGTACTTAGTGCTGACTCACTCACCGAACTGTCGATCTGACAAAAACTGCATACATAGGTGGAGCTCGGCTACTTAGCTTCAGAGCTAAGGCGGGGCTACAGATTAGGTGTCCATGAGCAACTCGCATATCTAACGGCAGTTCCGCATTACATTAATTAATTTGCACACAAGTTTAATTTATTTTTATACTGTGTATTCTCCATGTAAACCAAACCGTGACACCCGTACTGTTTCAGTTAATTACGAATACATGTACCTTTCCACCCCTAGCTGCAAGTAAAAGGCAGAAAAGGCCTGCATAAAGATTGACAATTGTTGCATTTGTGATATCTTTTTAAAATTATTTTATTAGAATACTGTTTAACTAATGCATTGCATGACACCATGTTGGGATTTATACCATCGGGACCATAGTACTGTCTGTTCCATGGTATAATACAATATCTGTTGTTGTACATGCTGTCTGTGTTTACTTGTGATTCATTTATACACAATCAGGACCATAGTATTGTCTGTTCCATGGTATTATACAGTATCTGTTGTTGGTACATGCTGTCTGTGTTTACTTGTGATCTATTTATACACAATCAGGACCATAGCACTGTCTGTACGGTTTAAAAATGTATTAAACTTGCGTGCAAATTAATTAATGTAATGCGGATCTACCGTTAGATACACGGGTTGTTAATGGACACCTAATCTGTAGCCCCGCCTTAGCTCTGAAGCGAAGTAGCCGAACTCCACCTATGTATGCAGTTTTTTACAGGAGATAGAGTGTTGGGTAAGATGATTACTGTGTGTCAGCATTGTTGGGTATGTGAGTGGAAATACATCTAACATGCTAACAGATGTCCGACGCAATCACCCAGATTTACTAGCTGGGGTGACTGTATGACACTAGATGGTACAGCTTGAGGCATGCACAATAAAAACAATCGCGTTCTGCATTTTTGTTTAGCTTTTCCCTCCATTGTACATTCCCTCCGGTGTAGTTTCATCATCCATATGATGGAATGGATGATTACGTCAGATTCAAATGTTTTCTGTTGAGATGCTGAAGACGTACTGACGTCGTGCTATTATTGTGTTAAGCTATTTCGATGTTGCAATAGACAGAGTTTTCGTTTTAATTAAGTTTGAACTGATTCCAACCTTTGGACACTGTCTTTTTCTCCATCCTGTCTTTCTCTAAGCCCCTAACTATTTACGCTCTCTTCAGTTTGTAATCTGCGCCGTGAGTGCGACAGTAATAATCATCCGTGCGAAAACACTGTGCGCGATACAACGTTGGTAACATTGACTAAAAGAAGCTTCGAGGCAAATCATTTTGTGTCAATGCTTTTTTGTAGTCGAGTTATTCGAGTTATTCGAGGAATCGTTTCAGCCCTAGTTTGTGTATACAGGCAGGCGACATCTTGGGAAAACAGACTCGAGCAGTCGAACCACAAACGCCGTGCTACGTGAGCTGAACTGTGACTTGGAATCTCACATGGCAAGAGGCTTTTGGTCATTCATGCAGATCAATGAGCAAGACTTACAGCTGGCGATGCGAACTAGGCCTGGCAAACTCGATTCATTTTAAGGATTCGGGTTATTCACTAAACTGATCCGAGTTGTGCGAGTCACATTAGAGTCAATATTGCTAAATCTCCAAGGTCCTCAGTCCTAGCCCATTCTCTCTAACCACTAACGTAGTAGAAAGTTCTGTGGATTCACACAGTGCAGACTCACTATTTCAGAGTGTAGTAACCAGCATTTATTTTAAAAAGGCACACATAAAAAAATAAACATTTACCCACGCATAGGGAATGTCATAATAATAGATTTAAAAAAAAGCCAAATGTGCAAATAAATTAGAAAGTGACCAAGCATACTAAAAATCACTAATATAAAGAAGCAATAAAAATGCAACATGTCCAAATTATTAGAACAATAATACAACAACATAAACTATATTAAATACAAAAACAACAATCACTTGGAAAAAACATGCAACGTGTGCAAATAATAAATCCCAAGAAAAAACTAAAAACCTATTTACATTATAGTGCTTTTGTTGTGGATTTGCTTTACATTGACTTGAGGAGAGAATTCACTCACTTGTCTGCTACAGATCCACTCATGACAATGTAGCTGGCTGATTCACGCGATTGACTGACACGCAAGAACTCACGAGTCCTCGACAACTCACGAGTCCTCGACAACTCACGAGTCCCATTAATTGCATTTTAATGTACCTAATTGCATTTTTATGTACTACATTTATACACCAAACCTACAGTAGGCCTAGCTAGGCTACGTGGAGAACATTTTATGTTATTTCAGACAGTGTAGCCGGCTGATTTGCGAGATTGACTGACTCACGCAAGAACTCATGAGTTCTCGAGTGAGTCTCATGGTCTGTGAGTTTGCAATGTTTCCGGCTCTTAGTCTGCAGATCGGGAAGTTCCTACAACCTGTCTCGGACTGTTGCCCTGCTCAATCAGTCGCTTAAGTTGACTTGTGGATTTGAGTTGTTTGCCTACAAAATTATAAGTTAAAGCTTTTGGCAGCTAAGACGACTAGGACTAGTAGTAGCTAATGTTGCAAGAGTTTTGTGTGTGGTGCTTTTTATCATTTTAGATCGAATTGTATTAGGACTCAACTGATCTGAGTTAATTATACTAGAGACTCGCGACTCATGAGTTAGTTTAAAGACTCTGGTGAAAGATTCGCGTGAGTCACGACTCAAAAAGGTTTCTTTGTCCCCCAAAGAAATGCCACCCCACACCATTACTGACCCACCGCCAAACCGGTCATGCTGGAGGATGTTGCAGGCAGCAGAACGTTCTCCACGGGGTCTCCAGACTCTTTTACGTCTATCACATGTGCTCAGTGTGAACCTGCTTTCATCTGCCAATCTTGGTGTTTTCTCGCAAACGCAAAACGTCCTGCACGGTGATGGGCTGTAAGCACAGCCCCCATCTGTGGACGTCGGGCCCTCATACCACCCTCATGGAGTCTGCTTCTGACTGTTTGAGTGGACACATGCACATTTGTGGCCTACTGGAGGTCATTTTGCAGGGCTCTGGCAGTGCTCCTCCTGCTGCTCCTCCTTGCACAAAAGTGGAGTTAGCAGTCCTGTTGCTGGATTGTTGCCCTCCTACCACCTCCTCCACGTCTCCTGATGTACTGGCCTGTCTCCTGGTAGTGCCTCCATGCTCTGGACACTACGCTGACAGACACAGCAAACCTTCTTGCCACGGCTCGCATTGATGTGCCATCCTGGATGAGCTGCACTACCTGAGCCACTTGTGTGGGTTGTAGACTCCGTCTCATGCTACCACTAGAGTGAAAGCACCGCCAGCATTCAAAAGTGAATTCAGTGTTGCTTCCTGAGTAAACAGTTTGGATCAAAAGGATCAACAAAACATGACTGAAATGCCCAGCTCATTGGCTGTCTACCTATGTTGAATTCAGATGGTTTGGTTATGATTTGATGGATTTACTGTCAATCAAGTGAGTGCCGTTCTGGTGAATCAGCGCGACTCAGATGTGAATCGATACACACTATGCTCATGTCATGTATTTATACTTTCCCGGAGTTTAGAAAGATGAATCAGATGTCTGTGAACATCTAGATAGCCTGGGGATTTGGAATCACTTTTTTGAAGGTGAAAATAGTTTGGTGATAGTTTATAAACAATACGGTTTGCTGTTAAGTTACATTGAGTTTTTGATCGTTTTCACATAACAAATGGATTTTACTACCAAAAACAATGCTAATTTTCATTGCTGGGACCCTTTGGATGACGAATCAGAGAAAGATAGCTGACTGTAAGTACATATTTCTTTGTCAGACGTGGATGTATTAGCTGAGTTGCAATAATGTACTCATTCGCGAGATTCTAAGCATTCTGTACATATAAGACATGTATATGTACAGTAAAAGTAGCATTTGTGTGAAGAGTGATTTATATCCATTAAAACTGAAAGCAACCTGTTTGTTCCACCTGCGGTACACCGATCCTTAACAGGTTTTAAAGGACTATTTTAATATAACTCTGATTTTAATCTACTAATTATTAGTCTTCCTAATGATAATTTTATGGCAAAAACAAGTGATTTTGAACTTCCTCTGTATTGGTCTATTCGTAAACTCCGACAAGGTTCAGGATTCATAGTGAACATAGATCCCGTGCTCTTAGCTTCATTTTCACGAGAAGTGGATAGCTTCAAAATAAGAAAAACATGTCTGGGAGCTAGATAATACTATTTAAAAATATATATTTTTTAAAACAGTATTATTTTTAAATGTAAACCTTCATTATCATGACATGGTGGCGTTTCTGTGCCACACTGTACTTACTACTATTAATACATGATTTCCAAAAGACTAGTGCTCACCACCACAAATGCTAGCTGTCCTTATCTCAGATTACTCACTATCATCCAATAACTCATGTCACGATTTGGCAAACTCAGTACATTGTAATTTCGATACAATTACGCCTTTACACAAAAAAAGATCAGAGGAATTTAAAATAATTGACTACTACTATTGTACTGTAGCTACAACAGCATAGCTATTACAACACATTTTAGCTAAATGGAGGTGGTGCTGTTAAGCTTTCTTTAGCATGAACACCAAAATGTCCAAAACAAACACAAATTAATGTAATTAATAAATGTAGAGTGAATTTATGTGAATATCTTGACAAAACACACAAACTGTCCTAGCAAAACGTATGTGATTAGCCAATTGCCAATACCTTATTTGAAGTGAATATCAAAATCCTTTATGGCAGAAATGAATAGTGGAATAGCACAAAGTACCAAAATCATGTTTTGCCAGTAGAGTTTCTGGGGATTATGATGCATCCACTATATGTTTTAATCCTTAAATGGAACTTGGCCCGCTGTAAATTGGTGATATGCATGACGGATAAGACCCTATTGCAAAGTGCCGGTTTCAGTAACCCTGTTGGCTGTTGGATGTGCACCAGAATGGCATATACTCTAAAACGTTTTCCTTTCTCAGGTATGTTTATTTTTTAAATGCCAAAACTCTCTGTTTAGTCACTCTGTACTTTCTGCAAAAAGGCCCCATCTGTCTCTAAAATGCACTCTGAAATTAAGCATATGGCAATCTTACACCGCAGGATCAGTCTGCCATTCTATTTCCCATTACCTCAGTCTGTCATAATTCAACCAGAATTTTCCTATATGTAACAACTGACTGTTCTTTACATGTATTACTGTCATTACTAATGAACTGATGTGGTAAAATGACATCAAATACTGTAGCCTGTAAAGAAAGTTGCATAAATTCACAATTGAAAAACAATTACATTTAAACATGAATAATTTTTATACCATTTTTAAAGCATGCAAATAAAAAACAGCATCCACATTACCTAGTCTACAGTATGTTTGAGTAGCAGTTCCCTTATTCCCCCACTTGGCACTGTGCATATTCATGGTCTTAGCTGAGTGTATATATACAAACATTAACAAGCAAACCCACATTTTTGTAAAATCCCACACTTTTTACAAAGTCCTCGCTAAGGTGTTGTAACCCTAACTAGACAGCCAGCCAAACTCCTTTAAAATGACACTGGAGTCAGGTAGTAGCGTCTTATAATCCAGACTCTTTTTACATGTAGTTTTGATTTAGGAGTGGAACTGAAAAAATAATGATGTTCAATACAATTAACAAAATGTCCAGTTTATAAACATAAGATGTATTTATAAAAAATAAACAAGCTATGGCATGTATTTAGCATATGGCTTGTCACTGGTTGACACGGCAAAGGTGAAGGTATCATTTGCTTTTTTCTAACAGAGTACCAAACTGCGCTGCGTGTGAATAGTTTCTCCATTAAAGTTCCTTTACTCCTGCTGCACAGGCTTTAGGTGGGAACACATCCATGACAGCTTGACGATTTGAAACAAATTTGTCCAGCCATAGATTTGACTTACTGATGGATGCTTGTGTCCTCTGCAGGAGGTTAATGGCCTCAGCTTTTGTAGGTAGAGATAGAATCCCGTCGTCAACATAGAAAATATGCTGCATGAATTTCAAAGTGTCCCCTCCATGTTCTTGTGCACCCTTCAAAACAGCCCTTCTTAGACCATAGATGGCAACAGCTGGTGAAGGACTGTTGCCAAAAACATGGACTCTAATCCTATAGTCGATATCCTTGGACATGTGATTTTATCTGTACCATAGGAACCTCAGGTAGTTCTTATGGTCTTCACAGACGAGAAACAATAGAACATTTGCTGCCTTACATATGTATCCTGATTATGTCCCGACCAAGCATCAGGAGAATCTCGGCATTGACATCAAGTTCTGGAATGTGGGCTGCCACAATTTTTAAATGTGGATGGCGGAGAGCTGCAACAGGTATTTCAGAGCAATTGTTGATTATTTTGTCACACTCAGTAAGAGCAAGACTGATCTTTCCATCAAGCGATTAAATCTGGAAGCCTTCTTCCCTTCTCCCAGGCATGTCAACAGCACTAGCACAGGTTTTCAAGGAGTATGACGATTGGTGGCCATGAATGACGAAGAGTTCAAAGAAGTCTGACCTGACCAATGAACGGTTGCTCTGGTTATCAAGTATGACATTCATGTTGAAAGCTTTGTCTTGATGACCCTGAGGATACACTCTGACCAAACAGCTGTTTGGCTTATACCACAAACCTCAGTGCATTGGGAATTGACTGCTGGCGAGTCGGAGGGATGGTCTGCTTCTTCCCTAGCGTTGTCTGCTGAGGATGTAGAGGCCTAAGATATTTAAGTTGCTGGGCCTGGGTGCATCGCAGTGTTGTGGCGACTGAAATCACACTCACTACACTTCACCGTGGCTTTAAGGTCCTTAGACAGTTGAGTTGTTGAAGCGTAGCACTTAAAGCAGATCTCATTGTCCTTAAGAAAATCTCTTTGTTCGTCAAGAGTTCTTGCTCTAAATCCCCTACATTTTCTTAGTGGTTGTGGCTTATCAATGTGAATGGGACAGTTTCTTCCTGGCCCCTCATTCTTCTTAATAGAAATGTCCTTGAATTCTTGAAGGTGGGTTTGTCAGGTTTTCCAAGTGCACTGCCGCTGCTGCTTGAAAGTAGGAAACTGGGGTTGTTCCTGGTGTGTGCCTCAACAGATAAACTTAGTGAAGGAGTCGAACGGAAGGAAGCAACCTTTATTATCCTCTTTAAACCATGAACAATGGGGTTGATGCCACGGGCTGTATCTAGCTATGCCAAAAAGTAGCCTTCCTCTTTGGCACACTGAAGCTCCATAAGGAGGTCTTCCAGATCGCTTAGCTTGGTATAGTCTTTTGTGGAAATTCTAGGGAATTGTCAAATTTCTTGAATAGAAAAAAAAGGCATAGCAGTCCTGGAGCTGCGCACAGTATACTACAGATTCCCGACCAGGCGCGCACCAAAGTGACGTCATGGGAGCATTGTAACAATTTATACTCGTGCGTGGTGCTCACGACACAAGTTGCAGTCTTCTCCTGAATAGAGGTGTTGCAACTGAGGAGATGCTACCGACTTTGATATTTTCACGGACTAGAAGAAGAAAAAGGTAAACAATGGCAGAACTGGCAGCAGTATTGACGTTAATGTCAGTAGTGGCTAAAATTATCTTAACTGTGTTGTTATGAACCATTTACAGTTTTGTTATGAACCATTAACTGTGTTATTGTGAATCGTTTACTGTGCACTCGAACTCATCCATGCTTCCTGTTTCCATTTTGTTGAGCTTTACTGAAAAAAAAAGAGTGGTGCGCGCCCTTGACTCGCGCGCTCAAAATCCCCGCCCGGTCGGGTGCGTTAAGTATACTGCAGGCATTAGTGCTGCCATGTCACCGACATGTGCCAAGCATATCCTCTTGACATGCTCACTGGACTCTTTGCCTAGCCACTTTGTTAGCAGTTTGAATTCCTCACTAGCTGTGAGGCTAAGACCTCGAACTGCATTGTGAAGTGATGAGTGCCATGTTCTAAAACCTTCAGGCCTGTTATTGAATTGGAAGAGACTTGTGGTGATCAAGGTTCGTCAAGCCAGATAACGTGCAAAATCTTCTGATGCAGGTGAAGGGCCAGAGGAAGGAGTGATGTGCCGGGGAACATTTATCTGGGCTGTAGGGTTCATAGGGGGGTGAGCTGTCTTGGTACCCATACAATGTTCTTTATCCCTCAGAAGGGCCTTAGCAGCAATTCTCCTGGGAAGCAATATATCTGTAGCGCGAACAGTAGGTGGCTTACTGTTTCCGCCATGTTTCGGGAGTGAGTAATCCTCTACATGGGTTCCCCATGTAATCAGGCTTTCATCAGAGAGGCCTCTGAGTGGCGTTTAATTTGTGCCTCCAAGTATTGGCTAGTGCCATTTTTTCAGCTGCCTCTAATGCCTCAGCTTGTGCTATAGTTGCAGCTGCCTCTCGTTGTATAATTAGCGTCCCGACTTCTACCTCCAATTTAGCTTTACCCAATTGCAGTTCTGCTTCTTTTTGACCATTTTCTATTTCTAGTTGTGCCTCCTCTGCAAATGAAGCATGTATCTTTACCACTTCGGGCTTGGCGCAAGCTGTTGCTGCAGCGCTGGCAGATGAGGCTGATGTGCGGCTACTCTTTCTGATGGATACTGACACATTGTCATCTCGACCAATGCTGTTGAAATCTCTGCTTTTTCACTATACTGTCTTCACTGAGGTTTTGTTACCCTAACTAGACAACCAGCCAAACTCCATTAAAAACTACGCTGGAGTCAGGTAGTAATGTCCAAGAGTCTTTGTACATTTAATCCAGACTCTTATTACATGTAGTTTTGATGAAACTGAAAAAATAATGAAGTACAATGTAATTAACAAAATGTCCACTTTACAAATATAAGATGTATGTTACATCTTAACATAGGACCCCTTCTTTAAAATTACCTTCACAATTCTTGCATCCATTTCACTTGTGAGATTATGAAGAGTTTTTGCTTTAATTTCTTTGCAGGATTTTAGAATAGCCTCCCAGAGCTGCTGTTCTTGATGCGAACTGCCTCCCACCCTCATAGATCTTTGGCTCGATGATGCTCCAAAGGTTCTCAATAGGATTGAGGTCAGGGGGGGATTGGGGCCACACCATGATTTTCTCTCCTTTTATGCCCATAGCAGCCAAAGAACATGTGTTCTTTGCAGCATGAGATGTTGCATTTGTCATTCGTGAAGATGTTTTTGCTATGGAAGGCACAGTTCTTCTATTTGTACCATGGAAGAAAGTGGTCAGTCAGAAAATCTGTATACTTTGCCAAGGTCATTTTAACACTTTCAGGGGCTCTCTTCCCATGATTTTGGCCCAAATCATGACACATCCACCTCATTGCTGACGTTGCAGCCTTATTGGGACATGGTGGCCATCTACCAACCATCCGCTACTCCATCCATCTGGACCATCCAGGGTTAGTCTTCATGTATTTCTGGGCCCACTGCAACCGTTTATGCACAACTGCAAGCCTCTGGAGTATCCTACACCTTGAGGTTTGCGGGACTCCAGAGGCACCAGCAGCTTCAAATAGCTGTATGCCTTCTTCAGAACCACAGATGACATTCACTGCGGGAAAATGCGCCTGTATACCTGGCAGACGAATGGGGAACTGTCTTCACCAGACATTCGATGTGATATCTTTAACCTAGATTCATCCAATTGTAAACTTAAATGTAGGACATAAACCTGTTTTGCTTTGTCTCTGGTTATAAAATAGTGGCTTTTTTGTGATTCGATCATTCAACTTAGCACAGCCAAAGCCGACATACAGTAGCCTAAACATTTCATTTAGTGCAGATGTTAACAAGTAGATTATTCAAAGCAGCGCGTGTTACCATGCACCTACATTAGCTGTTTTGAATTGGTAGGCTACATATTTAATCTTGAACAATGTTTTGAAAACCATTGTTGGTAGAGTTTGCGTTCAACTTGTTTCGAATCACCCGTTACTTTGATGAAATGTTTACATACTATGAATTTATTATGCATTTTTTTTAGAAAGTTCTATAATACCAACAGTAGGCTATATTTCAAGTGCAGGACAGGTTATAGTGAATCTAACAACTGCTACAATTGCATGCTCACGTGAGAAGTATGAAAAAAAAATGCTGATAAATGAAAGGGAATTTCAGGTTATGGTGGTGTAGGCATTATTGAATATAATTTTGGAAAACGCCTTTGTTAAAAAAAAATATTAGTGTGGCACTGTTTGACTTACATAATATAATAGTTAAGTGACACAGGCAGGAATCCGATCTCACACAGCAGATTGCAAACTGGGTTTGGTGCGTTGTGTACGGTTTCATTCGCTCTGCTCCCGAGCGTAACATGAGCCCGCCCTCCCCAAATAAGATCCACCGACCGCGGCTGTCACACAGCCATTCGGCTGCTCGACTAAAAAAAAACTTAGCCGACCAAGAGTATATCGACCAAACAATCGACCAGTCGACTGAATGCGGTCAGCCCTAATATCTTCATTTCAGATCGACAAAGGTCAGTTTAAAAGATTTTTGTCAGATTTTGAGATGCTGTGAGCGGAGCCGATAGCTCGTCAATGGTGAAGTGTGGAGTGCTGCAAGGTCGCGCACGTGTATTTTTGTGAGCTACACTGAAGTTGGAAGTTTGATAAATGAAAGTTATTTTAATTGTTATTCTGTAATATTTCAAATTCCGTTTGTGCATGATTACATGATATAACCATCTTTTAATACTGTGTCCTAAATTGTGGATGATTAAGATGTATATCATATGCTGGAATGTATTTCTGGAGTGTTAAGATTAAAAGAAAAAATAACAACAAGAACTGTACATAATCGAAAACCGTGACCCTAAAACCGTGATATGAACTGAACCGTGGGTTCCGTGAACCATGCTACCCCTAATTGAGACCATAGTAAACATTCTCATAATGAGTTTGAGGTAATAAATCAAGTGAGAAGTGTGTCATTTTCTCATAGATTTCTAAACAAACCAACTTATATGTAACAACATTATATGTAAATATGGCCAATTGGTCCATTAGGTGACACAGTCAAAACACACCCACCTGCATATTTACTGACAGCCCAATCATCCAGTTGAGCATTTCATGCTGCATGTGACATAAATATGTCCAGTTTTTATTATAGATAATTACATTATATACCCATAACGATACTCATTTTGTTTGAATACTCAGCAAATGCCTACTACAGAGACAAGTTAGGAATAAAATGCAAGCATAATTTAACTGACATGCAAGAACAGAGATTGATGCTATGTTTAGCAGGTTCATTGTTCTTTTTGCACTGTTTTGTGTTGGATATCTTATGGAGCCTTTGGATGGAATGGAATATGGCTGGAGGGATTCAGATGTGTCCCACAGGCCACCGTAGATGAGATTACTGTAGAGATTAAAGCCCTAGTGCTCTGTACCTTCACTGCACAGCAGCATGTCCTCATTATTCCTCCTCCCTCTCTTGCAGAGTAAATATGAAACTTGCATCTACACAGAAATCAAACACGAGCAGAAACACACACAGCAGTAGTGGCAAAGAACTAAATTAACAACAATGTAGAAACACACACACACACAACCACACTTGGAACATATGTAACTGGGATATACAAAATGCATTCCCTCTAAAGAATACTATTTTTTATTTTAACCCATACCTTTAACCCTGACTCTAACAATAGCAAAAAACTTTTTTGTATATTATAACCTCCTCACACACACAAGCACTCAAAAGAGAAATGTACCAACAGATTGTCTAAATTTCAATAAAGAGGACCAACTGAAAGATCAATTGTTATTATACCCTGAACCCCAAACTCACAGCATTTTCTTAAATTGATTAGACATTCAATGTTGTCTACCCATTTCATCAAAGAATAGAACTGCCAGTGCAATGTTCCGTTGTCGTGAAAACACACACACAAACTAAGAGATCGACGGATAGAGAGAGAGAGAGAGCGAGCGAGAGAGCAAGCTATGGTAGTTAACGGAGCACAACAGGTTACACCGAAGCCACAAAAAATGCAACTAAGCACAGTTGATATTCCATGGCGGGGCTAAGGTGGGGCTGTAGCCCAACCAAGCCATACCCTGCCGCCGCCCCTGGGCAGAATAATACTCCCATATAAGCTAGCTTTCTCTTGTTTACAGAAACTGTGTGGTAATGAGTCAATGTGGTCACTTTGCAATGTTCTTATTGGACACACTGCTATCATCTTATGGATGTTGTGATTAATATTGAATGTATGCCCTTAAGAGGAGAGGAAAACATAGGCTTGTAAAAGCTGGTAGTACAGTTAAGGATGAGTATGAAAGACAACTAAACTACAGTGCAACATAAGGGCTGATCAATGATGGATGTGGGACATACATTTAGATTGCATATGTTAGAGGAATGTATGTTAAATTCAATATTTCCCTCAGAATTCTATGACCAATACACTAAAATCACAATGTGAAAGATTAGCAAATTTATAAAAATTAAAAAAGCACAGGTACATAAGTATTCACAGCCTTTGCCATGACACTCAAAATTGAGCACATGTGCATCCAGTTTCCACTGATAATCCTTGAGATTACCACAAACGTTTGGAGTCCACCTGTGGTAAATTCAGTTGATTGGACATGATTTGGAAAGGCACACACCTGTCTATATGAGGTCCCACAGTTAACAGTGCATGTCAGAGCACAAACCAGCCATGAAGTCCAAGGAATTGTCTGTAGACCTCTGAGACAGGATTGTATCGAGGCACAGATATGGGGAAGGGTACAGAAACATATCTGCAGCATTGAAGGTCCCAGTGAGCACAGTGGCCTCCATCATCTGTAAATGGAAGAAGTTTGGAACCACCAAGACTCTTCCTAGGGCCTTCTATGAGGGCAAAAACAAACAAAGCAAAAAACAAATCTTGTTGTTCATATGCCCGTTGATCAATTTAGATTTGTCTAGCTCAGCATAACTCAATTAAAACCACAAGACTATGTTTATAGAGATCAGATTTTATTTGAAGCTTAGTTTTCCTCCATCTACATTCAGCCTTCCTACTGTACATTTTCTTTTCATGGCAATTACCATCGTAGAGTTTCTCTAGGGTGTTTACTGTTTACTTCTATTTTTCTTGACCTTTATTGGTGCAACTTGATCAACGTTTCTAAATTGAAATGATCTAAAAGTACATCAACTGTCTTTGCACTTGACCATGGCCTCAAAAAATGTATGTCTAGTCTTTGCAGTTATAAACTGTTTCCTGTCAGGTATAGAGCTTGTCTGGGCCTATGGGATGAATCAGAGATTCAAAGAACACACTGACATTATCAGAGAGTGACAGCTCTTTAACTGTAACAGTTGAAATACCAAGACCATTTGAGATCACCAGGTCCAGGATGTGACCCCTTTTGTTATCTACATGGATGTTAAAAATCACCTGCTATCATAAAGTTGTTAAAATTAATGGAGATAACTGAGAGTAAATCTGCAAATTCATCAATAAAACACACATTGTCTCGGAGGACTATACATTATCAGAAATAGAGTCTTCGTTGCACTTTTCACTGTGAAGCAGAGATATTCAAAATAAATATAAGTACCAAGCATAATCTTTTTACACTGCAATGCAGCTCTAACTAACATAGCTATTCCTCCACCTCTTAGATAGATGGCAGAACTCCATGAAGCTAAAATGCACTTCTGTCTACTAGGGGTGCAACAATTCAACCAACCCACGGTTCGGTCTGTGTTGCGGTTTATGGGTCACGGTTTAAGGTTCGGTTTGTTTAGCACATTAGGGGGAAGAAAAACATTATAATTTCAGAGTTCTCACTCTATTTTCTTTGCATGAATAACATTGTCTTACATCCAGAGGATTGATAACATATAAAATCAACATTATTATTTGTTAGTGAAGTGCGTTCTCGATGGCAAAGTGTAATGCGGCTCTAGCTTTTTCACCAAATAGCAAAATCCTACATCGGTAACAACTGAAAATGGCTGTAATTCTTTAGCTATAAACACCCCGAAAGCTTTAGTTAGTTCTTTGTGTTTTTTAAGTTTGTTTGAAATGTCTTTTGAACGGATGTGGGGAGGAGAGTTTGTTGTTTCTTCCCTGTCAAGTCTGACTCTATCCTTGTTCCGTCCAGGTATGTGTCTGGGTGATGCCGGCGAAGATGCCCCGCATTGTCAAGCAATGTTTACAGTCCGGTCTCTTTTTTATCAACAGCCTTTGCTCCATCGCTATTGTAATCAACACCAAATCCAAAATGTTCCCACACAGGTGACTTAAAAGACAACGATACATCCTCAAACGCTAACCTTTCATCTCCACATAAAATCAACATTCTCCACACAAACTCTCCTTGCCTAGCTTCGTATGATTTTGCTCTCTCCAGTACATGGCCCGTCATTAATATACACCTACTGTAGCTTGAAAAAGGGGAGTGTTTTATTACAAAGCAGAGAGAATGCATGCCGAAATGTTGTTGCGTGGCTACGCAAAAGTAAGCATTTGTGATGCACTGCCGCAATTTGTCTGACAAGGGCGTTAGGTTATGGCTTCTGGTAGATCCGAAAAACCACGGCTTACATGTAAAAACCGTGCCATGGTTTGTGTGTTGAACAATTTGTTTTTTTGCAGTTCGGTTTTGCAACCCTTCTGTCAACTGTTAGCCACGTCTCAGAGTAAGAAACAGAAATTTTAAATTATATGATGTTATAATGTAATTGACTAGGAATGGGTTATTGTTTAATGACCTTATATTTAATAAAGCTATTTTATTAGGAATAATACACGGCCTTGGACATTTAGAGATATTATGTTGGGTAATATGTACTAGATTTGGTCTTGCAGCATGACAAAACTTATTTCGCAAACAGGTAGACTGCATGTTGTATTTATTTCTAATCATCACAATTATCCAGTTTACTCTTTGCCTTTCAGGTCCCAGCTTCTAGTATCATAGGGACCTTGAACACGTCACAGACAGCTGTCAGAGTTAGGGGTCTTATCAATAGTAACAGGCACAGAGACTTCTGTGCTCAATGCAGGGCAAGGTTTTTGTTTACTGTATTTTGTCAAGTAGTGTGGTGGGCAGGAGAGGGACGGTGAGTGGGTTTTGTGTCAGTATCTTTTCAGACAAAGGGGTGGGTGGGCATGGTCTAGGTTCTATGTGTTCCGTTTGATGTCTTGAGCTTTGTTCCAGTATGTCGTTTATTTGAGATTCTGAGCTTTGTTCCAGTAAAATGTTTTCCATGGGGTCAAACTCTGTAAGGTTAGGGACTGGGTTCAAAGAATGCAACGTAACATAGCTGAGGCTAGTGCAGGGGCCAAATGCAGTTGATTGGTGACCAAGTGTATAATACACATTTTAATTCCAGTTCGACTTAATCCACCAGGTCTAAAAAAATCGTTATGTTTCTAGAAAAGATTAACATTTTCAATATAATTCAAACCTCTTTGGGAGAACGTTTTGCTTAGCCATGTGTTGAGACCAAGCAGTTGTGAGAACATATCTGTTCCTTGGGCTGGTAGAGGTCCACTACCATAATTAACTTTTAACATTTTGTAAACTTCTCAAGTGTAGGAAATTATTAAATGAAGTGTTCTTTTAGTGGTTCCAATTCCCGTGGGCAAATTTAAGTTTTTCCTGCATGTAAAATCATTCTGTGAATTCCCCGGTACTGGGATAGAATTTTGGTAAGTTCTCTGTTTAATTTCAAAACAGTGTTCAAAGATCCATTTGCTGCCTAAACTTTTGTTGGGAAGTAGATTCTATATAATCATGTTTAAATACAGTTTGAACAGTTTAGAATGGTATTACTATTGGAGAGAGTTGTACAATTGAGGCCTGTTGTAGGATTCTAAGACATGGGAGAAGATTCAGGGTCAAGCCAAATAAGACTTACCCTTTAGGAGAGTAGACAAGGAAGGAAGGCCAAGAGTGAATTAGGACAGAGGGAGAGCCCTTACAGTTCTTATATTATAACATCAGCATAAGCAGTAGCTTATGGTTTAGGACATATAGCTTATAACTCTGTTATATATTAGACTGCTTATAACTATATGAGCTATTGTAGGTTAGACTATAATTCCTTCACAGGTCTAATACATGGAGATGCCATTAAGAATAATAGAACAGGACATTTTACTGACAGGACATTAGACAGGTAAGGGTTACTGAGTTATTTGATAAACAACTAGCAAGGCCAGTTGATTAGATGCTAAGACAGAAGTTAAGGTGACCAGCACATGTGCACACATGAGACAGTCACGGGTCTGAGGAGATTCTTCTAGGAGGTGTGCGAACAACAATGCTAAGGCTATGTAACCCAGTTCCATATGATCATTCGGGGCATTTTTTCACACCACGTCTTGATTTCCTTGTTATGAGATGACCCTGTTTCCATAACAAGAAGTACTTTATTAAACATTCTATTATCAACCACTACCTGACTCTTGAAACCATCATTTCAACAAAGATCTTACCAAGCCTGAAATGACCTTCTATCACTTTCAATTTTGAAATCACCCACTATAAGTGAGCAGGCTAGGGTGGTATCATCAGACGGGTTTAGCTTCTAGTTAGGGCTTCGGCTAAGTCTTGTATTTTAATCGCTTTATGTTATTCTAACTTGGAATATCCATGCATGGATTTACAATCAGTTTGAAGCAATTAAGTAATGAGGCCCGTCTCTGCTGAGTTACTTTAGGTTTCCGAACCAATGACCGGTTAGGCGTAGATGATGTTAAGACAGCTGCCTTTTGTTTCTGTACAATCGTTTTAGGTTTGGTTCCAATTCTGTGCCATTCGTCTGTAGACTCATGTTGCTTGGTTTCATTTGGTAATTCTGACTGAGCTCTTGTCGATGCTTAGGAAGTCTATTAAGCCATGTAGCCGTAGACTGCTGTTCTCTTTTAGTGTTGGCTTTTATCAACTCTTCCTCAAGTGCCCGTGGAATAGTGCTGTTTGTAGCTTGATGCCTCTTAGTTTTCTTTACCTCGGGCAGTTCTCCTTAGTTCGGGCTGAGGCAGTGAAGCAGACTGATGATAGTTTTCCAGCTATCGGCTCCCCGGTAGTTGGTGTCCTGTGCCAGGGGCGGGTAGTGTTATTCTCTGCTGTTTTGGAAGTAATAAAAGCGAACAAAGAGTCATTTACTCAGGAGGTACAGCCAGAGGTGATCGGTGACCATTTTTCGTTTTAGCTAGTCTCTGTTTCCATCCACTATATTGCTTCATGTCAGGAAAAAAAAAAGGTGCAGACCACTGCAGACCGGGAACACTCCAATAGTGCCCAGTGGTCTAGCCATCAAAATTTGGCTCTAGGCAATGTTGCTCAAATCCTTATGCTTGCCCACTTTTCATGCTTCTAACACATCAACTCAGAGGACAAAACGTTCACCTGCTGCCTAATATATTTTACCCACTGACAGGTGCCATGATAACGAGATTATCAGTGTTATTCATTTAACCTGTCAGTTGTCATAATGTTATGGCTGATCGGTTTTGATTTAAGAGCAGGCTAATGAATGTTTTACAGCTTGACAATAAAGATTACAATAAAATAACTTTGCCGGAATGAGTTAGGACTTATGAAAAATACAGGTAACTTTGAGAGGTTATATTTAGTAAAGAACACAGTGTATATGAATTTGTTCCTCGGGTGTATCTGTGAGATCATTCACATATTTGCCAGAGAGCTTTCTGCAGAGCACGTTGATATCGTCCTTCAGCATATTTCTGAGTTTCCACAGGACATAAAACCCATCGCATATGTCTTTCATTGATGTGAACCATGCATTTAGTTGAGAGATAATGCTGTCAATAGCAACATAAAACACGTTATTTCTGACAGAGGTGATCAGGTAAAGAGTTCTCATCTTACCAGTGACCATGATTGATATTTCCTTTACTCTTTCTATTTGTTTTATAGGTTATTGTTAAGATATGAACTCCCTTTACCTGATCAATTTCGTCTTAAGTAGGGACTTCCCAAAACTTGTGAACTCAGAGTTACTCAGAAAAGTACTTTTACTCAAGTAAATGTCCACCTCTGATTTCTGAATAGGGTGTCTGTGAACTAACACATTTTGTACTAACAACCAAAAAAGTACATGTAAGAAAATAAACATCTGCATGACGAGGAATAACATAGTCATTATTGTATAGCTACTATATGAGCATGTCTGACAATATTCAGCACTGTAAAAAAAAGTCCTTCTAATACAAATATTAAGCACATTGGATTAATTTTCAAGGGTAGGAAAGTATTTTAAAACAATTTTGCCAGCTAGTCGCTGTCTTGTAACTGTTGTGCCCTGGAAAAAATACATACATTTTAATGGAACCAGACAAAGTAATTTCTTTGAAGGAAAGGATTATTTAATATAATTCATATTGGAAAAACCCGATTTGCTGTAAAGGACACAGTGTTAATCAATTGAGATGAATATTTGGGAAACTTTTACACTGTCTCTTTATGAATGGGATTTTACTTTAAAAAGTACTTGAGGGAGAAAAAATGAGAAAAAAGGACAACACAGCAGTACAAGAGACTAAATAAAAAGTACCTTAACAATAAAGGTGTTAGGTATCCTAACAGGGATGTTTGTTAAGCTCTATAAGCTTTTTTGGTCAATTTGTTTTAACCTTCGTTCATTAGGCTTCCTTCGTTTGCAGATTTTTGCATGCAGATATAACCTGATTTGTTCTAGGGTGATATCCTACCTCATTGCTGAAATATATTTTGTAGTTTTTGACTTCCTGCTTCTAGTCTGTAATGTTTTTAGAAAACTGAAATTAAGTTGGTGAGAGGTACCTAAATCTGAGATTTGATATCTCCGGGACTGATTTACCCACATGGACTAACCACCCTTCATTCTTTGCAGCACATCTCCCTGCTTGAATCGAGTTTTGAAGCTCTCAAGCGTCAATCGACTTTGAAGTGATTTTAACAACTCATGGGCCCGATCAAAGTGCCCGGCAGGCCGTATCCGGCCCGCGGGCCGCATGTTGCCCACCCCTGTGTTAAGAGGGTTGTTTCGGGGCCCTGACCTGGTCCCCCCCCGTCTGCAGCCCTGCCCATGAGACCAAATGCTTTCTGGTATGCCATTTGTTAGCCATTTGCAAGCAAAAAATAGACTACTGTCAATTTCAAGAAGGCATCAGTAAACATGTTGTCCCCAACATACAGAGTTGTTGTGCAGGAGTAGAAAACTTTAGATAAAAACAGCCTAATCCCTAAGAATTTGCAGACTGACTGACCGACTGACTGACCGTCCGTCGCTACAGCATTTATAATCAACAAAAATCCCACATGAATATCTTGACCACCTAAGTATTTCAGTAACAGCCTACTGCATAAATCAAGAGAGATTCTGTTCGTCCATCGCTACAGCTTGCCAGCATTCATAATCAGTCAAAAATGCTACAGGAACATCTTGACCACCTAAGCAATTCAGTAACACTAGCCTTTTTCAGTGCAGTGTACTAACACAATAAATAGTAAAGGATACAAGACTCATGATTTTGATTGAATTGGATGAAGGCCAGAGTAGGATACTCAAGAACCAATCATGTTTTGGATTACATCTCCAGCGAGTAATGGGCAAAACTCATGTTGTGGATTACATCTCCAGCGAGTAATGGGCAAAACTCATGTTATGGATTACATCTCCAGCGAGTAATGGGCAAAACTCATGTTGTAGATTACATCTCCAGCGAGTAATGGGCAAAACTCATGTTATGTACCAGCGAGTAATGGGCAAAACTCATGTTATGGATTACATCTCCAGCGAGTAATGGGCAAAACTCATGTTGTGGATTTAACTTCTCAAAGGACAATGTTTGCAATGGTTTTTATTTAAAATGTTTACACGTGTTATTAGGCTGCTTAGGAGGTGTGTCGTGTGTCTTTACTTGTAGCTGGCAAGCCATCTAATTATTGTTTGTTTTCAATGGCTTGTTTACATTCTGATTGCATATGGGAGCAGTTTGGTATTGTTTGTCAAGTAGTTAGCCTGCGCTAGCTAACTAGTTAACAATGTGTTTATGTTGCCCACCAGTCTTGTTTCCTTACAAGCATCTTCTTTTTCAGTGGCACTGAAATTAAATAATTGCCCACCTGCTGTCCATAATACACCATTCTCAGTGTGTCCATTCCTTACAATCTTGTATTGTAGAATATACATGCTCAACCAAATGATTTGGCTATAATTCAAATACTGTACATTATTTATGTTGATATTGAAATTTAAATTAATACCTAGATGCCATTTGATTTGCTTTTAAAAGTCAATGTTTATTAGCCAAATTGACAATCCAACCCAACAACAGGGGTCCGTTCTTCGTACGTCGCTTAATACATCTGAGATCAAATGACACATCCAAGATTACTTCATTGGGCTATTCATGATCTGGCTAATTTGGATCTTCGAACACACCTGCCATTTACGATTAGTATCGCTGGATTGAGTCATCTGAGATGATTGCGCGTACGTGCGTTGGCATAAAAGGGGAGATGTAGGAACGTTGATCAGCAACGTTCACTTATTACAGTATTCTTGTATTTTAATGATTACATAATTTCATTTCATAATTACTAAATGTCAGAGCCACCAAAGAGTACTATTGCTGACCTTGCATAACAATATCTCTTATTGCAGGCAAAAGATGACTATCACTGGCTTTTCTTTACAAAGAATAATTGAAATAAAATTCAAGGAGCTAAGCATAATGTCTTTTATTATGCATTTAACGTGTTTTTGGTTTGTTTTTTCGAAACATAAATCAAATGTGGTGTTCCACAATTCTGTCTCGTGCAGCTCTGCCACTAGGTTGGTCCAAGTGCACTGGCTGCAGGTCATCGTCAGGCTGCACCTCCACCACGGGTGCAGTGTAACGGGTTTGTGGTCCAGAGTTTGGGTCAGGGAATGGCGTCATGAAATACTGCCTGAAGGCATAGCCCCTGTCACTAAGTCAGATCCCATCCTAATCACCTGTATAATGGAAAAATGTAATACAGTCATCTTGATATATATATTTTTCCTTTACCACATTCAAATAATGTGCATAAAGGTGACTCTGAGAATACTTGAGTCATGCACAGATCCAGGCCATTTTGCGTCATTTGAAATGTAGATCATGGAGTCACAAACTATCTAATAGATTTAGCACGAGCTGGCGAGACACAGACAGAACAGCAGTGGCAGACTTGGTGGTCCGCCTGGCGGTTTGCTCATCATTTAACAGGAGTTCCACGTCCACTGACGGCCGAGGTCTACCGGCAGCGTTTTAGACCTTGAGATAGTTTCGAAAATAAAAAAGACAAACTTTTTTTCTTTATATATTTTATAACTGAATTCAATTTTGAATTTCAAAATAAATTCAAATGTGTGTGATTTGTATTTGAATGTTGTTGTAACCAATTAGATAACAATATTTTAGTTAAAAATAGAAATCTAGAACATAAGCCTAATCTAGTATACTGTATAGCTTATATGCTGCAAATGTACTAATTGTCTAAAACTTTGCTCACCCGCCGGTTGACCACTCAGGCTCCGAAAGTGCTGCCGACGAACTGCCCATTAAATGATGAGAAAAAAGCTATCGTATCTTCAGCTGTAACCGCCGGTGTCCCGCCAGTTCTTTGCTAGCTGGGTTTAATTCAATTCCTTTTTAATCGGATATAATGTTAATTATCTGAAATATTAAGAACGTAATGGTAACTTACCTGTGCATTTACACACCTAAGGATACTTAATTTGACTTCAAATGTATTTTATTTATCCTAATAATACTTTTAATATATTATTTTGTTATGTATATTTTGAAAGTATACTTGAAATATACTTAAATATATTAAATACACATTTATAGTTAATCATAAATATACTAGAAGTATAATACTGGAATATCATAAATATACTTTGTTTTACTAGGGCTGTGAACCCCATTTCGGTTAACACAATTTGTGATCTAATCCTAAAATAAGCCTGCTCTCGAGTAGGTTTAATCTTACGCACCTGTTGCTATGACAGCAGGTCCAGGATGAGCGTCAAAGAACCAAACAATCCAAGATCATGCCAAATCGTCAACAATCAAATCTAGCTAACTGAGTTAGTGACGTACGAAGAATGGACCCCAGTAATCATAATGGAATGTTTACACTTGTCATTTAGCAGACACTCGTCTCAGAACAACATATAGGTTGGGATGCTTGCTCTGGATACTATATGCAAGTGTGCCAGGAAGCCTACCGTTGGGCTAGTGATCACAAAGCTTCTGAATCACTGTGTAAAGTTGTTCAGTTGCTAACCCCTTGAGCAAGGCAGTTGAGCGGGGCTGTTTTAAGGAGATTGGGATTTGCTTAAAAACACATAAGCAAATAATACATATTTGAAAACCATACTTTTTGTGGAAAGTGTACTTCTCTTCAGACAGCATTGATCCAGCCATATCTAAATTTGTTTATTTATTTTCCCCCATTTTTCCTCCCTTCCCAGTTCCCACTAACCCTGTAATGTCGTCAGCTCCACAATTCCCTGGACAGATCTGTCGGATTGGCGAGGGGCGCGCACATGGTTCATCCAACCACATGTCGCCCTGTCGCCGATTCCTTTTGCACTGTTCTTCCAACACGGAAGCCTTCAGTCAGATCATGCACAGGATGATTACATTCACCAACTCTACTTCTGCAATTGAACTTACAGGTGCCCGATCTGCACACAAGGAGTCGCTGGAGAGCGACTTGTCAGGAGAGAATCTGATTTATCTAACCCAAATCCCGGGCAGTGCTATGCCAAGTTGCGCTGCCTCATGCAGGAGATCTGGAAAAGTCAGAGAACCCATGGTCAGGCTCGAAACACTGACCATCAGCCAGCTCTATTTGTGAATGAATATGATCATACGTTTTTGTTATCACTCATTCACTGGCTACAAAATCATTTTGTTACAGGCTCTTGTGATTAGAAATCATTGAACTCTGACTGGACATATTTCTACTTCTAGGTGCACTTCAGATGGAATCTCAAAAGGGGCCTGGTTGAACCGTTCCAGCATCATCTTTGCAGGGAGTGACAAATGGTCCGTGGACCCCCGTGTTTCCATCATATCAAGTGGTGGAGAGTACAGCTTGCAGATACAGAAAGTGGATGTTACAGACGATGGCTTGTACACCTGCTCTGTTCAGAGCGAGCACAATCCAAAGCCGAAGCACCTTCTTCTAGTTGTAAAAGGTAACTATTGACTTTTTAAATTATGGGTGGTTAATTATATTTTCTAAAACCTGTCAAAGCTTTGCTTTATAAGACACTGTGGAATTCCGACATGGGTAATGTCCCCTTTGATAACTGTGAGCAGTGTGGTACTTCAGTCCAGGTCTCAAACTTGAGATTGGTTCGAATCTCTATTTTATTTGTTTTCCTTAAAAATATATATGTATATATATAGTTTTAAGATTTCTTTGGGGGGAGGGTGGCATATTTATTATTTTTAATACTAGAACAGTAGCAAACATAGGCTAGGTAGACAGGCATGCATGGCGAGACAGAGAGGAAGTAGTCTCGCGTGGCCAGACCTTGGGTAACAAAATATTGTTTGGTAAGAATGCTAGTTTTTTTTTTGCAGAAAAAGAGAACAAAAATCTGGGGAGTGTTGTCTTGTACATCCAATCATAATTTTGGATAGGCGGGGCAGAATCGTCAGCGGGAATTCTCCTCACGCATTTCATGAAGCAGTAGCGGAAAGGCTGTTAAATTACATCCCTCTGCTTATAAAATTTCGGATCTCTACCCTGTGCTCAAATCTTCATGCTCATTAAATTTCGGATCCCTACCCTGTGCTCAAATCTTCATGCGAAGTTGTCCAGGCATCTATATTGTAGCCATTCAAGGATTGCAGAAGTAGCCATTTGGCTTGCGAGACTAGAGAGGAAGGGCACAACAGTTGCTAAGCCTGGGCTAAAACTCTTGTTGATGGGTCATGTGTGGTCCTGCGTCAGGAGCTTAATCTGGTACACCAACTCTGATTCAGATTCACTTTCTATTGGTGACCCTGACTTCTTGTGCATTTGAATTTGAACTGGATTAATCAGTTCAACCTTGTGTCCATGGCAGTGCTGCTCATATTATTTAGCAGTGGTAAAGATATACACCCTACAACATCTGTGATTTGTGAACAAATGTCTCTTTTTGAACAACTCTTTTTTGTGAATATTGGGATCTGCATTGCGAGGTAGGCAGGCATGCTCCAGTCTTTGACAAACTACACATCAAGCAACACTGTCTGTTTTCCATTTAACTAGCACCAGCCAAAAGCATTTAACTTTGGTTATTTAAAAACACAAATGGCAGTGGAGTATCTATACCTCCAACCTCATTGCATATTTAAAAGTTCTATTGCTTAAATACTTACCATTGAATGAAAAACCTACACATGTACAGTACACACGGGAAAGAGAAACCAAACATACAGAGCAAAGGGAGTTGCACCTAACATTCTTTTTTTTATAGCTTTGTGACCTTTTAACCTACTGTCTTGAACTGTGTTCTGATAAATCAGAACTGAGACAGATAATTTTTTTTTAACAATGTTATGGGGAAGAAAGTCTCCTCCTTGCTTATTTGCTGTTATTCTTTGGCAACAACGCACAGGCTGGAGTGGGTTAATGCCCTATAAAACAGTTGCCAGCATAAAAACTAATGGTCACGAAGCAACCGTCTATGACCGTTGTCATGTTAGTAGTTCCTATAAAGAAAATAATTTATAACAAGGTCCGAACACGTGTCATTTTAAAAAATGTATGTTTTTAGTTTTTTATTTAAAAGAAATGGCACTTATTTACATAGGGCTGGATGATATGACCTAAAATCAAAATCACAATAAATTGAACATTTTACCCTCGATTACAATTAATGAAGATTATTATTTTTTGCCCTCATAGAAGGCCCTAGGAAGAGTCCTGGTGGTTCCAAACTTCTCCCATTTATAGACGATGGAGGCCACTGTGCTCATTGGGACCTTCAATGCTGCAGATATTTTTCTGTACCCTTCCCCAGATCTGTGCCTCGATACAATCCTCTCTCTGAGGTCTACAGACAATTCCTTGGACTTCATGGCTTGGTTTGTGCTCTGATATGCACTATTAACTGTGGGACTTAATATAGACAGGTGTGTGCCTTTCCAAATCATGTCCAATCAACTGAATCAATCAGATTGTGGAAACATCTGGGAAACATGATGCACCTGAGCTAAATCTTGAGTGTCATGGCAAAGGCTGTGTGAATAGTTATGTACATATTCTTTTTTCGTTTTTTATTTTTTATAAATTTGCTAAGATTTCAAGCACACTTCTTTCACATTGTCATTATGGTGTATCGTTTGTAGAATTTTGAGGGAAATTATGAATTTAATACATTTGGAAATAAGGGTGTAACATAACAAAATGTGGAAAAAGTGAAGCGCTGTGAAAACTTTCCGGATGTACAATATGCTCAACTATTAAAGGTGGGATACATTTCTCTAATGAAAAAGTACATATCTTTGTGATTTTAAAATTTCTGATTTCTAAAGTAATAATACAATGATTGTAATATCCAGCACATTGTACGATTATGAAAGATGCTATATAAACAGTTTCTTTATTGTAGTCACTGTATTTATTTAGTAATAAATTATTATTTAGTAATACTGTATTTTAAGTAAAATATTATTTATATGGCACCATTTTAAACACAGGTAACAAAGTGCTTAACAAGAACATCAGCACAGAAAAAGAAAGGTTGTTTATCTGAAGTGTTTACATTTGACTTGGTGTCATCTTTACTATAGCCAAAAAGGTGTGCAAATGATGGACACTGCGTTTTTTTGATTACCACCAAAGATCCCTGTTTAGATGTTGCACACACAAAACAACTTTGGGATGCAGGACTAATACAATAAACAACAGTGCAGGTTGAGGGAAAACATATCAAGCAGTCGTTAGAGATTATGTTGCAGAATCTCAGGTGAGTGAATGACATACCGTGGTCCGTGTTTCAAGCAATTCCAAATGTCTCCAGTTTTCAACTACATTTGATATCTTTCTCAAATTGGTGGCCAGGTAATCAGGTTGCTAGCCATGCCATTACACTTGACTAACTAGTCACTTGATGGTGCCACAGTATAGTATAGCTATGACAGCTTTGCTTACAAGCTACACAATATGTTGACATTGGTTACTACAGTCTGCGGCTGAAGCTTCAACACGAAAAATTAAACAATTGTTGAGATTACTTAAGTCATCTAGCTGGCTTGTATGTGTACATTGGCAACAATGTGAATGTGGTGAGTGAATATTAAAACGTTTTCTATTTTGTAGATAATAACACTTTATTTCTAAGATTGGTGTTAAGATGTATACAGGAGAGGACATTTCCTCTCCTGTATGAGAGGAAATGTCCGCTATGATATACAAGCCAGCTGCTCGGAGTTGTTGTATTGATACTTTTATCCTACATACTACCTTATTGCATTTTTTAAAGATGGCAAACTCTCCACCAGTAGAGCTAATGTACAGGCCCCACATGAGCCCTACTTTAACCACATTGTAGCCTAAACATAAGCTAGTGGACAAGCCCATGAAAAAGATTAAGTTGGATTCAAGGGTGGGTCAAATGTATGTTCACCCAGCTCTCTCCAGATAAAGGGTTTACCATTTATTTTATACTGTATCCTAATATTGCAGTTATTCTACTTGGTGCTTGATCAAGGGCACATATGGTAGATTTATGGGATCAGAAACCAGTGACCTTCAATTTGAATTTACATAGACTAAAAATAGATGAGTGCTGACATTTAGAGGCTGTCACAACCTGGTTTTATGGACGGACTTGTGTGTGTGTGTATATGTGCGTGTATGTATATATAATAATAATAATAATAATAATAATAATTAATAATAATTTGTTCAGCTTATATAGCGCTTTTTCAAGAACTCAAAGCGCTTTACACAGTGAGGGGGAAAGCCCACCTCAACCACCACCAATGTATAAATATATACACTTATGATGACCTCCCATCTATGCACCTTATCTGCTTGTTTAGTGTGTTTGAAGCACCACATACAGTATAGTGTAATTTTATCTCTTATTTCTGTTCCACCAAAGGTGTAATTTATTGGTGTAATGTGACCACATCATTTGCACAAATTTTATAAAGTATGTATATTTTTGATTCTGTGTGTAAATGTGTCTTTGCCCTGTCCTGACTTTCTTGGCCAAGTTGCCATTGCAAATGAGAATCAGTTCTTATTCGGCTTAACTTCTGTTTTGAATTTTTGTTTTACAGTTTTTTTGGCAAGCAAGTTGACTAGGAAATTATTCTCATTTGCAGAAATGGCCTAGGGAGAAGTAGGGGGAGGGAAGGGGATGAATGACCCAATTAAAAGCTAGGGGTAATTACGTTGCCATGATTGTATGAGGGCCAGATTGAATATTTGTCCAGGACACCGGGGTTAATAACCCCTACTCTTACGAAAAGTGCCATGAGATCTACAGTTGTGCTCATAAGTTCGTATAAAAAGCCTTTACTGTGCCAGTTTCACAAAAAAGCCTGGTTACAAAATGCCCGACAACACCTTCACATGTAATTTGGAGTGACATAACCAAAATAGAGCTTTATGATCACAAAGCTATGTTTGGAGGGGGGTCAACAAGGCCTATAGTGAAAAGAATACCATCCCCACTGTGGAGCATGGTGGTGGCTTACTGATGTTTTGGGGGTGTGTGATCTCTAAAGGCACAAGAAACCTTGTGAAAATTGATGGCAAGATGAATGAAGCATGTTATTGGACAATACTGCCAGACATTTTGCATTCTTCTGCACGAAAGCGGCACATGATACGCACTTGGACTTTACAGCACAACGATGACCCTAAACACAAGGCAAAGTTGACCCTGCAGTGGTTAGAGCAGAAAAAGCTGAATGTTCCGGAGTGGCAGTCTCCTGACCTTAATATCATCAAGCCACTCTGGGGAGATCTCAAACGTGCGGTTCATGCCATTCTGTAATGACCTATGGCTGACTATGAATCCCATGAAAAAAAAATGTTTTGCCTGCTCACATTTCTTTTCTTTACAAATGGCACATCTATTATCAATTCTCCAGGGGCATGTAAACTTTTGGGCACAACTGTATAGTAAACACAGAGTCAGGACACCAGTTTAACATCCCATCGGAATGACGGCACAAAACACAGAGCAGATGTCCCTGACATTGCCCTGGGGCATTGGGAATGGTGGATGGAGAAGTTCCTCCTACTGGCCCTTCAACACCACTTCCAGCAGCATTGACCTCTTATCCAGGGACTGACCAGGTCCGACCCTGATTAGCTTCAGAAGTAAACCAGCATTGGGATACAAGACGCTATGCTGCTGGCAATACGTACCTATTGAGCATAGCCCAAGGGTTATCTGGGGTGGATACATCCTAGTGGTGCAACGGATCATCATTGATCCGTTATCCGTTCGGATCAATATCTTCGGTTTGGCACACACGTGATCCGCGGATTGATAAAAAAAAAAAAGTTGTGCACATATTCAGTCCGCTCACAGCGTGGTCATGGCGAGCGGAGGAACGGTGGAGCTTGAACGCCCCGCGTCATTTAAATCCCTGGTATAGGAGCATTTTGGCTTCCGTGTTAAATATAATGATGAAGGAAAGAGGTTGGTGGATAAAACCGTGACAGTGTGTAGGCACTGTGGCACAAGAAAGCCATTCAATTATATGACAGTGGTAACACATCAAGCATGGCCACGCATTTGAAGCAACATCACCCTGGTGTTTCACCTTCAGGAGTTAAAACAAAAGCTGCAAAACAACCGCTTATCACCGTGGCATTTAAGCAATTAATCAGACCGGGCTAAATCCATCAGAATATGGGTGTGTTTACAGAGGTGCAGACATAAGGCCATATTCGGTTGTGCAAAAGGAGGAGTTTAAACACATGCTGAAAGTGTTTGAGCCACATTACGACATCCCTTCGCATACGGCACATACTAAAACGTAACATGAAAAAGCTTGACGTGGTTTTAATGTACCTAAACAATGGTCAATCATCACCAAATTTCTCATGGCCATATCTTGTCATGAACACTTAAGCCTGTCAAAATAACTAAACTGAAACTCAACGATTATAGAAGTAATCTCACTGTAAAGTTTTATTCTTCATTAGCTCATGTGGCGAGGAAAAGGCTTCACGTGGTTTAGTGTACCTAAACTACGATCAATATTAACCACATTTCTCTCACATATTGCTCATTATAACCACTGAAAATTATAAAAACAACTAACCCAAATTCCATTATTATTATGGGCGTTATCTGACGTTAAGCCTTTCTGCTTCATTAAAGTCTATTGTAAGGAAAAGGCTTAATGTGATTTAATGTATTTAAACAACATCACATTTCTTTCTCATATTGTTCCCCATATTGTTAATAAACAAAAAGACATCTTATGTTTATTTGTCTTGTCTTTTTTTTGCTGATCCAAAAAATGATCCGATCCGTGATTCTGATCCGAGAAACGTTCCGAACCATGGGTTTTTTGATCCGTTGCACCCCTAATACACCCCCCTCAATATTCCAAAATGAAAAAGGAACACCCCCAATATTTTTCTAATAAGTACTTGTTTTCTTCTAACATATTCTTCTGTGCAGTAACATATAGCCTTTTTTGTGGTGTTTTGTACAAAGCTTATATGCTCTTTTGTATTGTCTATGGCGAACCACTCTAGTGATGTGCGACTTGTGAACGATTCAGATGATCTTTTTAGTGACCTGGATCAGCTGTTAAAGATTATTTAATGTGAATCACTTTATGCTACAGGTGCAGTCACGCAGTGTGCAGGCTTGAGTGCCAATACCTGATGCTGGAATCACACCAGGCACAGCAAACTGGTTGCATTACGGCGGAAGTCCATTAATTTAAATAAAAAGCAATCCGCACCGCTGCGGCAAATCTACCAGATCCGGCAAAATGTGGATGCGGTGCGGCAGGTGTGTCGCAAGAGTTGAAATTATCCAATTTATGCGGTGCTTTGCCGTTCGGCACCAGAACCGGAAGTTGATGTACCACCAAGGAAGAGCTAATATGTCACTTTCACCTATGGGTTTATGGTGTTGCAAGAAAAGCTTTGACAGCTCAGTAGATATATTTTATCACACAAACTATTGTCAATGAATACCAATCTGAAAAAGCTCCTGCCAGTCGCTTTGCTGGAGGAGGACAGTAGGGATGCAAAGGCACACAGTATTTTATTGAATTGTTTGGAATGCCACCTTTGGTTCAATACCCACATGTGGATCATGGATTTACGGTGTACCTGTCATTCTACTATTATTTCCAATGTGCACGTTGTAAGCAGTGGGAGTTTTCGTAGCTAAAGATTTAAACCAAACTTAAACAAGTAATGGAAGATTTGCAATGACATCTCAGTAGAAAACCTCCCTACAGATGCCCCTTGAAGAAGGGAAACTAAAATCAAAGATCATCTCAGCTCCAACACGACAATGGCGAGCGCTAGCCAGACAGAGAAGCAAATTTGAAGAGACACTGCCATCTTTTGAATCGGCTGTGTGGGAATATTAGATTTAGCTTTCAATACAATGACGACAAGAGTAAGAAGACCGTAAAGTACAGTCTGCAAACACTGCGTAACACTACTTGAGTGGAAACACTTCTAAGTCATTTACATCACCATCATGCACCCGTTTCCCTTGAAAGGGGAGCTGGAGCAAGGAGAGTCAACTCGTTAGTGAAAACACAATCATTTCTAGCTGCTGCATTCCAACAACGATTTGCAACTAATTCAGAAATACGTAAAGAAATAACGAAAGAAGCGGGAGTTTTAATAAGGATTTGCAGCCATATTTGGTGGTTACTGATTTCTTCACCTATGAAAACAATTGAACCATGTTATAATGTCAGCTCCCCATGCATAACACCTGCAAAGTAATTCCCAAACTAAGAAACATCACAGAGAGAAACTGAAAACGATTTGACACAGACATTATATATTTAACTCTCTACACTGATAGAAACTCAAAGCTACCATCACTGTGACGGCTCAACTTCAAATTGCATTTTTTATTATTATAATATGTTATATATTATATTGTCATTTTATATTTAATATTGACTATGCCAAAATGTTACCTGTTTATTTAAAATAGAGAAGGCAAATCACATACAGGTTGGCAAAGCTAAGAAGCACTTTATTATTATTTTGTTGTTGTTTTCCCCCCTTGATTTCATACAGTAAAGAAACCAGGCCTAGTCAGTCACTACCTTTTTTCTGAATGGAAAGTTTCATTTGTCTATAGTTAAAATCGAGAGTTCATTATTTAATGGGTGATGTGTACTTATTTATTTTCTTTAATATAAAGGTACCAAAACCGTACCGTTGCCATGGCCCACAAACCGTGATACATACCGAACCATGGGCAAACTGTACCGTTGAATTCCTAGAGCACAGTGGTGGTTATCCTCCCTCTTGAAGATGCGTAAGATTGATTACGATGTTGATTGCGGTGTACAAGTGTGTTTGCATGATGATGCCATACGGTGATTTGTTGTGGTGCCAGGTGGGATTCCAGCATGACTCCCTTTTGTTATTTGAGGAAAATATTTCAGCCAAATATAATCGATTCATATGAACAGGGTTGGTTTTTCACAATACATTTGCCTTCACAACAAATCAAATGATGAGTAATGAATGTAATGGACTACTGTATATTTGTGTTACTACTGAAGAGGTATGTTTAAAGATGAACATTGCTAACTATTACATTTTGTTTACTGCAGCAGTGGCCTATGTACTATGCCTAATGCTATCAAGACTTTCAATCATCAATTTGTTTAGGGAAATAGTGAATATTAGGATTTCAGATAGGCTACAGTACTATAAATATTAACTGTATTTCTTACATTACTCTTGATTTGCCCATGGCTGGCTTATTTTTGGGATAGTGTACAGCAGTGAGTGAGAAACCTTCAAGTGACCATCACCCTCCTTCCTTGGTCCTCCACTGTATCAAAGCTTCAGGTAGGTAGGATTCATGCTATAGAGTTTAGTTGAATAGGCTATAGTAATTTTAGCAAAAAATTTTTTACAACCTCATATTTTGACTGGAATTGTGTTGTCCACACAAAATATTTTTGTTGGAGGGGCTGACTAAAGGATAACTAAATATTGAAAACAAAAAAGTCACAGGCTCCAGATATCAGCCCAAAGTGATTTAAAGCCAACATGTCAGTTTTTGAATAATTTTACATAAAACCTCACTCTGTGCTACCTTTCCCTCTTCTCGATGACAAACAGAACATGTTATGTAAATATTATGAAACCATATAATACAATACTATCCTATGCTGCCTAACAGAATAATAGAGTAGAACATCTTACAATTGAAGCAATTAAAATATATACGTGTTCATATCATAATATGTTCATCGTGTATGCTAAGTAAATAATCAAAGTAATAATAATAATAATAATAAATAATAATAATAATAAACCTTTATTTATATAGCACCTTTCATACAGTGAATGCAGCTCAAAGTGCTTTACATCAAAGTCAAATAAAATGAAAGAAATTTGCATCAATAAAAACATTTGCATCAATAAAATACATAGAAATGTAAAAATATATATTTTTAAAAGCATAGAGCAACTTTGCAGGCAATGAAATAAACATATGTAAGGGAACATATTTAAAGAAGGAAAGCAGAAAGCATTTGAATTTTGGCTAAGGTTGTTTTTACAGCTTTTTCAATATATAAATAGACTATGCTTCCTTGCTATTTTTTGTTATTGTGTTCCACAGCTTTGGAGCATAGTTAAAAAAGGCAGCTCCAATTTTTCTGTGAGTGGGGTTCAGTACCCTTAGCAGGCTAGCTGTTGAAGAACTGAGGGCCCTTTGGGAAACATAGGATTTTACAGAATCTGTAAATAGGCTGGTCCTGAGCCATTTAGTGTTTTATAAACAAGCAGGATGATCTTAAAAGCAATCCTGCAGGGAACTGGCAGCCAGTGTAATGACTTCTGAACTGGAGTAATATGTTCTCGCCTTTTTGTTTTTGTTAAGAGTCTTGCTGCTGAGTTCTGGATGAGTTGAATCTTCTCTAAATACATTTTTGGGGGCCATGTAAGGAGGGCGTTGCAGTAGTCCAATACAGTTGTAATAAATTTGTGAATTAGTCTCCCTGCATCTTTCTGGGTTATGAATGGTCTAACTTTAGCAATATTTCTGCAGCGAAAGTAAGAGGTTTGTGTCACCTTGTTAAGATGGGAGGTGAAACTTAGGTCAGAGTCTATGATAACACCTAGGCTCCTTACTTCAGGTTTAATCAGGGAAGTCAGGATACCAAGGCTCATGTAGATTTTTTTCCCTTTTTACATCAGGGCCAACTAAGAGGATTTCTATTTTATCCTCGTTTAATTTTAGGAAATTAGCACTCATCCAATTATTTATGGAAATTAGGCACCTAGAGAGTGAGCTTATTGCATCTATGTCATCTGGCTATACAGAAATGTATAGCTGTGTATTGTATCATCAGCATAGCTGTGGAAATTTATATTGTGTTCTCTGATAACATCACCTAGTGGAAGCATGTATAGTGAAAAAAGCAAGACAGCTTTATTGTGCAACACTGCATATTATATCATGTTCCTCGGATACATAGTCACCAAGATTGACAAAGAATTTTCTGTTTAATGTAGGTTTAAAACCATCTGAAGACACTTTCTAAGAGACCAGCACAGTTTTCGAGATGATCTAATAATAGAATATCATGATCAATGGTGTTGATTGCTGGACTCATGTCTAGGAGGACTAGGACGATACTTTGTTTGCATTCATGTTAAGTCTTAAATAGTAAATTATTTTAGTCAGGGCTGTTTCTGTGCTATGATTTGCTAAAACCTGACTGAAACTTTTCTAGAATGTTTTTGTCATTTAGAAATTTGATCAGTTGGTGAAAACCCGCTTTCTCAAGCATCTTAATTAAAAATGTGATGTTTGATATTGGTCTATAGTTGCTTAGTACCTAAGCCTAGTTGTGTTTTCTTAAGAAGTGGCTTTATAACAGCAGTTTTGTATGCATTTGGGAAGACCCCAGATTCGAGAGATTTATTTATAATATTAAGAACAAGGCATGAGATGCTATTAAAAACCTTTTTCAGAAGAGGGGTTGTGATAAGATAGATTTACTCTAAGATAAATCTGATTTGAAAGTTTATGTTTTTTGTCGTAATGCTGGATCTGATGGTTGTTTGCCCAATGTCTGTAATTACTTGGTGAACGCAAGTATTTTTTATCCTATATTTTATCCTGACTATAAAACTCAACACATCCCCTTGGTGAAACCGGTTTATGAATCACCTAAAATACAACAGGTTGCGATTTCACATCTTTACACGTGGAAATATCTGTTTTTGGACAGATATTCTTTAACAAATTTTTCTTTCTATATAAAACCACAGATGCAGCCAAATTCTTTTTAAACATTTACGACAAGCAGTTTGTGCAAACAGAATTTGCTATCCGTTCTGTAATCCCGGGTGGACTCAGTGGTTAACAGGCTTCAATGAAAAACCTCACTGATGATTTGACATGTTTGATTGAGGGGGTTGTATTTAGGGAATTCAAATAATCAGAAAGGTGATCAGACTTTAGGCGGGAGAGGAAGGAATCAGCATTCTCTGACTTACAAACAGTGGTGTTGCAGCCGTAGTCCTGTATGCGCCATGCATAACTTTTTTTAAATATTGTTCCTTTTTGTACATATCTTGAAAATAAAATTGTAACAACACCAGATCCTGTATTGGGATACTTTTTTATTTGAATAATGTTCTTGAGATGCTTTTTTGGCCGCGTATACTCCAATAACGTCACCCTAAGCAGCAAAAAAACACTCAAGCCATCGACATTTGAAGGGTAATGATTGGAGTTAACTCCACTGCCTATAGTGGCTATAGGTCAATGCATGATCAACATTTTTGGCGATTATAGTCATTACTGTATGACAAGGTTACATTGACAAGGTTGGATTTAGTTTAACAGTATTTTGTGTGCAAATACGTAGCCTACAAATTAGCAAACCAATTTTTTTTTTACTTATTTAAGCTTTTGAAAATATAACGCAAACTCTCCTAAGCAGTGTTAGGCTGACAAACTAAAAAGTGTATCCGACTCCTTCACACTAAAAGCATTAGTCTAGATTTGTTCTTGCTGTTGCATATTGTTTAAACTTGCACCAAGGTAGAGTTGGTTGGATATTCGATATTAGATATTCAATAGATTTTCAAAACCCGAGATCAGGTCTTGTTTTCCCGGACTCAGCCACACTATAACTAGGTGAATCAAACTACATATTCAGCGGTCTGCTTATGGTTAGGGACCTATTGACAGCCCCTATTGATGGGCCCTAACCATTAGCAGACTGCTATTCACTTCATGTGGCTGAGTGCCAGACAACAGGACTGTACTTGGTTTTCAAATATCTGTTGAATATCCAATATCGAATATCCAACCACCTTTACCTCGGTGTTACTAACTAGCTTTAGGACTAACTGTTCACATGATGATGAGGGTATCCATTGCTTTTGTAATAATACAAACTTTTATTGCATGTTTCTTAGGGTTGGGTACCATTTGCATTTGAACCAATACCAGTACCGATACCCAACGTTAACTTATTTCGGTACTTAGAAAAACTAAAGAGATAAATAAAATATACATATGTGTATAACTTAAAAGCTTATTGCTTAATTGATTACATTTAGGCTTGATGTTGGCTAGTTAGCTAAGCTGATACACAGCCGAATACTTTTATGATGATGAACGTTAAATAACATAAGTCGTCGACATGTCCTAAGCTGTGTGAAAATTAGGCTAGTAAAATGCTGTATGCTAATGATGCTATAATGATAAAGCCAACTTATCTCCAACAACAATTTATCCAACTAGGTATTATATTGGCTGAACATGACAATGAAGTTGACGTGGATGCTGCCTCCCCTGAAGTTTTGTCCCTGGAGAGCTCAACGTCTTCGGAGCTAACATTGATAGATAAATATATAATAGATAAAAGAGCTATAGCAACCTACTTTCCGTCACAGTCATCTGTTGACTGGAACAATGAACAGTCGTGGTGACCTTCACTTGAAATTACTGACAGATTTTTAGGCTTTACAATAAAAATGACCCACAAGCCCAAGTGTCTGAGATGACCTCAGTTAACACTGTCATAACACTCTTATCTAGTTTAGCATCTAGTATATACCATTCTATACAGCCTTAAGTTGTTTTATAAGGTGCTCCTATAGAATTTCTCCTCGTAATCTACTTGCAAACACTCCCCTCCCAATTGGTCATGTCCAACTCCCCTTTGACCTTGCCTTTTTTGAAACTCCTCATCAGGGTTGGGATAGTTGAAGATCCCCAAGGATGCCTTGAGTTCAAACTCATGCGGGTTGCTATACTTCCACTATACAGCCAATTTTGAATATTCAGGTGTCCGACCAACACACAAAGAGTTGCTAGACAGTGACATCATAAATACTCCTGTCCCATTATCCACCTGTCCGCCCCGGGCAGCGCTGTACAAATTTCCACTGCCCCCTGTCGGGTCCCCAGGCATTTTTGGAATACTGAGACCAGGATATGAGCAATGTGTAGTTTATGGAGAACCAATTGTTAGTGGGAAGCTTTGCACACCTAAAATATACAGTATCCTTGGTTTAAATGCTATGCAAGTGAAAGCAGGGTGTTAAATATGACTATAAATGCTTCCTCGGCTCTCTAAACCATTAAATCAGTGTTTGACATTTATCCTCTTTAGGGACCACATGTCACCTTAACAAACTTGAGTTTTGCATATGTGCTTGTCTCCATGAGCTTTGTCATTTAAACAGTACCCAGGAGACTGAAAATTCATTGAATCCAAAAATACTGCTTGGCATCACATATCACACAGGCGGTTCCTTATATATTAGGGCACACCTGAATACCTTAGTCTCCCTGTCAGTTCGTGTGGCAGATCATATATTTTCCATTATTCCCTTTACATGCTAAGAATTTGGATTATTCTGGTCTGAATGTACAGTATGAGCTTATTTTCCTCCAACATTATTTTGTAAACTACAATATTGGAAAAGCTGACATTTTAAGGGATACAGATAATGTGAATGTGTTGTATTAGATATGTGGGCCAATTTGTGACATGAGGATAGCAATTAAGAATATATAGTTCACAATCAATATGTTCATATTGAACAACTGTTTTTACTGACTAGAAAGTTGGGACTCCTTTTTTAGTGACTCATAATTTAACAAATTCTACAACATGAGCACAGGCACAATTCATGAGTTGTTTACCAGCTCAGTGTTCTATCACCAATGGTTGTTCTTTTATGTTTGCAACGGAAATGGACCAAGCTGTATGAGCATGATGAACACCGATTTATGACATCAAAATATACGCAGAGCTTTTATTTAGGTTAAGACTATAATTATTTAGTACAAATAGATCAAGGTGTAGGAAGCAGTTGAGAAGTAAAATACATTTTAGGACTGATTATTGGACATAGGACATGCTACTGAACCCCATGTATTTATTATGGTATGATATGATAAACAACTTTATAGAAACTACAAACCAGCTTCTGCTTAAGTTAAAAACTTGTGAACAATTTATTATTCACCAGTAGGAGAGTGGCTCTGGCATGCTCTTGCAGTTACTGACACATGTATGAGACTCACACATGACTGAGTCATTTAATTGAATTGTTCATTCGAAAGGTGAACAATTCATTGTTCGATTGGTAAGGGGTCAGGCTATGGCATGCATCTACTGTACTGACACAAATGAAAGAGACTCGTGAATAATTGAGTCGTTCAATTTCATTTTTCATTTTAATAATATTCAGTTGGTCACTTGCTGTTAGCGGGGTCTTGCAAACTCAGGTCCTTGAAGGATTTGTTCTTTTTACTGAATGACTCAAATGTCTGAGTAAGAAGTCGAACACCCATCACTAACTACAATAGCAAATTTATTTTTGGTAAACTATTATAGATATGGTCCACAACTTTTGGTTATCGACAAAAAAAAATGTAAGCCTCCAATTTTAGTCAGGATTGATGTGTAGTATATTGAGGGTTATAAGTACTATCACTATGTTAGCTTAGTTAGCCATGAAATGTGAAATATAACAGCGAGTGGCATTTAACTTTTCCAGCACGCTAAATCGTGTCAAAATGGAATCTCCACAAAACGTGATGACGTATTATTTGCAGTACATGGCTCACAAAATCTGAACGGTCGGCTTTGGTTTGAGTGACAGCTATGCTAGTTCCAGCTAAAGTCATTGAACACAACCCAGAGAGACTTCAGTTGTAGTAAGAAAGTGGCAACTGTATGTATAAAATAACACATGTACATAACAGAACTTCAAATGTGCAAAATTATTCAAAAACTTTACAGAAGATGTTCTTTCTACAATTATAAGAACTTTCATATGTCTTCTGAGCCCTATCTCTCAACACATTGTAGAACAAGCTATGTTAGAACAATTGTCATTATTGTTGCTCTTTGGGTAATTCTTAGTAATCCTGTTTTTGTATTGAGACTTGAGTGTTTTTGGAATCATTTATATTTTACACTAATTTTTGTAGGCATGTAAAATCCTCACCTTTTGGTGAAATTCAACTTTTTCAAACCGAAATGGGTCACCTACATGATTCGTGCAGATCAGATGAGAAAATTTTGGGCGTGGCCAAAACAGCATTTTACCTGTGCTTCGGCACTTTACAACTGGCTCTGGAACCAATTACACAGCAAAAAGTCCTGTGTTAAATCAACACCCTAAGTGTTAAATTAACACTCTCAGTGTTTATAGCTATATAAACTCTGAGAGTGTTAATGTAACACTGGACATTTTGCTGGGTATCACTCCTAATGCCTAAACCTCACCGCCAATCAGAGGTGGGGGAGGTTTTTTCAAAGTCTGCAACACTGAGCAGTCTGTTGACAACTGATGTCTATTGGATGTGTGTTAATAATACGTTTTATTTATATAGCGCCTTTCCAGAGCTCAAGGACGCTTTACAATGAACAAGTAACAATAATAACAATAACAATGGACCTTGATAACAAACAAACAAACAAACAACAAAATGTAGATGGAGCGTAAATGAGACTATGTAGGCAGGGCAGAATACACCAGAATACAAACAGACAACAAAATGTAATATAACTTTATGTGTGGTAACATTCAGAAAACAGATGAGTTTTGAGCATAGTAGGTTAGGTTTACAGTAAGTGATGCTTTTGACTACCTGTAGTTCAGCACAGGTAGTCCCGTTTGTTTAATTGTTTTTTTATGATGTATATTATAAAAAATGTCTTCATGGTTAAAAGAAAATGACGTTGTTTATGAGAGCACAGATTCTACATAGATCAAGCCTCTTAATTTTGCTCTCAAAGTGCACCAGATTGATGCGTTTAACCCTAAAATGTGCTAAATTTTCTTTTAAATAAATAAATATATGCATCAAAAAAATATTTATACATGGAAATATACATAAAAATAAAAAATATAAATATATATATATATTTATTAATAAATATTATTTCCCTATGTATTTATTTCCGTGATCATTTATTTCTATATGTATTTATTTTTATATTAAATTATTTCCATATTCTTTTATTCTGTATTTATTTCCGTATATATGTATTTCCGTATTAACACATCCTTAAGCTAATGAGAAGGCTGTCAATCAAAGTATGGCAAAGTGTCACCTTTTTCCCATTGGTTGATCGGTATCAGAGTGTGAAGATCGACTCTACATGCCTAGATTACTACGTTATTAGGTTTCATACAGTCTCTTGCCAGAGATTTAAGATTCTTGGCTAACCTAGGTGAAAAATGCTAGCTTTGATTATTTACTTTTTCGCATGGAGGATATGGCTGAAAGTTGAGTGCAGTAAACAGCATCTAATGACAGAGGATGACCCTGCAGTGTGGGAATTTGGTTAAAGTGTGATCATTGCCGTAATTTTTCGATATACGATTCCATTAATGCTGGAGCATTCAGACGCCCTTCTCATACATTGCCAATCAGTGGCGGCGCCAGAGGATTGTTTTTTGCTAAACAACGTCTAAAATACTACACATAAAATAGTGCATATCACCCTTCCCAGTAGCAAGAAATTCCACACCGAACTGACTCATTTTTTCACACGCAAAATCACATCCAGAGCAACAGACATGGACAGTCAGTACTACTGAGTTTAGGCAATAGTCTATTTGTGCTATTTCGACTAGACCTGTTTGAGTCGTGAGTCACTCGGATACTTCACCCGAGTCTTTAAAATAACTCATGAGTCGCTAGTCACTAGTATGATAAACCCAGATCAGTAGAGTCCTAATACAATTCGATCTAAAATTATAAAAGTGCCACACACAAACCTGTTGCAACATTATCTGCTAGTCCTAACTATCTTAGCTGCCAAAAGAATTATAACTTACAATTTCGTAGGCAAACACAACTCCACAAGTCAATTTAAGCGACTGAGTGAGTAGAGCGACAGTTTGAGACACGTTATAGGCACTTCCCGATTCACAGACTCACAGCCAGAAACATTGCAAACTCGCAACACACGTGAGTGGGACTCACCCGACAACTCACGACTCCCGAGGACTCACGAGTCTCCGAGGACTCACGAATCCCCGAGGACTCACGAGCCCCCAAAGACTCATGAGTCATCGATCACTCATGAGTTCTTGCGTGAGTCAGTAAATCGCGCGAGTCAGCCGGCTACATTTTCATGAGTGGATCTGTAGCAGACGAGCGAGTGAAGTCTCCTCGAGTCTGGGTGAAAAGCAAATCCACAACAAAAGCCATTATTTTTCTTCTGAAATAACATTCAATGTTCTGCATGTAGCCTACCTGTAGATTTGGTGTATAAATGCAGTATATTAAAATGCAAATAGGTAGAGCAGACAGTCCGAAACATTGCAAGCTCGGCTTGCCACGCAGACCATGGGACTCACGAGTCCCCGAGGACTCACGAGAAAAAAAGCCAAAAAAAAAGGACAAAAGCCCTTCTTTCACTTCTGAAATAACATACAATGTTATTTGGTGTATAAATGTTGTATATTAAAATGCAACTAGATTGAGCAGACAGTCCGAAACCAAATTAGGTAGAAAGATTAAAAAAATTAATATTTATTCTCTATGGCATTTCTCCGTTCCTGTTTCTATGTCTACCTTGAAAGCCTATATATTGCTTAGGCTACAGTACAGTAAGACATGACAGGGTAAAGCAAATCTACAACAAAAGCACTACTATAATGTAAATAGTTATTTCGTTTTTTCTTAGCATTTATTCTTTGCACATTTTCCATGTTTGTTCCATTTGATTGTTTTTGTATTTAATATATTTTACTGTTGTTGTATCATTGTTCTAGTACATTTAGCATTTTTGTTGCTTTTTTGTATTTGTGATTTTTTGTGTGCTTGGTCAATCTTTAAATTATTTGCAAATGTACAATTTTTTTTAGTCTATTATCATGACATTGCCTATGCGTGGCTTAATGTTGTGTTTTTTTTCATGTGTGCCTTTAAAAAAAATGCTTGTTACTACACTCTGAAATAGTCAATCTGCACCGTGTGAATCCACAGAACTTTATACTACGTTAGTGGTTAGAGAGAAGAGGCTAGGACTGAGTTTCCTTGGGGATTTAGCAATACTGACTCAAGTGACTCAAGTGACTCGCACAACCCGGATCAGTTTAGTGAGTGCCTATAAAGGAGAGAAACTGGAACTGTTATCTGATCCTATTAATGCTAGAATCAATCTTCAAAAACAAAATATAGTATTTATATTTTCGGATCAATCTGCCCACCCCTATTGGGTGTGGATCGATCTGCCCAACCCCGTGTAGTACCCTTGGTTCCTCTCCTGCTGCATTTTTTCTGTTCACAATCTGTTTCTATCTCCCGCTCTTGGCTTGCTTGCTATGGCTGAACGATTAGGTCCCGCCCCCTCATTAGCTTAGGGATGTGGAAATACAGAAATAAATAAATACGGAAATAAATAAATACAGAAATAAAACAATATGGAAAAAAATTAATATAAAATAAATAAATAAAGAAATAAATGATCATGGAAATACATAAATAGGGAAATAATATTGATTAATTTATGTATAATTTTATAATTTTCTAGTTTTATGTATATTTTTATGTATACATATTTTTTATTGATGCATATATTTATTTATTTATTTCTTATTTTTGCAGACTTGGTCCTCCATATGTTAGTAACATCCCTCACCATACTACATTTGGACAGGAGCATAACTTCAGCAAGATTAAATTTGATAATTTGGCCTGTCATATTAGTCTGGTGTGCTACTATGCTGTATTAAATAAGTATTGAATTAAAAAATGTTGGCCAAGTTAGACTTCTCCTGTAACGTGTTAATACAACTGTCACAATTTGGCTGTCCCAGTGCCAATAAAGATTCACCTTCATCCAATCTGTCCATACAACGCTCTTCTAAAACTGTGCTGATCTCTGTACTGTCTTGCAAAGGCTAATCTGGCCTTTCTGTTTTTGTTGCGGATCAGCGGATCTTGCACTGTAGCTTTTGTAATTCTGCCCCCAAAGTCTTTTGTGAATAGTTTATTGTGACACTTTCACCCCAGCATTTTGAATGTTTTTTGTTTTTTCACTGACACTTATTTTAGGGTTTTGTTTAAAGCTCAGGGCCCGGTTCCCCGATAACGCTCACTGTTAGCGCGCTAAGAAGACTCTAAAAGATATATCTTACCGAAGTTGTTTATGTTCCTAAGTGTGTTCCCCGAAGTGTCCCTTAGGAAGCTTCTTAACACGCTGCCTCTTAAGTTTGACGTTACAAAGGCGCTGTCCCAAGTGAAGGTGCTGAATTAGTTTGCATCGATTGCTCAGGAATCAAGCATTACGGCGTTAAGAAGGACAACACGTTCATGTAAATGAAACATTCCTCAAATTATTCCAGTAACATTTATTTTAGCATAGTTTAGTAACATTTATTTTAGCAAAGTTATCAGTAAAATTTAGACTATTAATTCAATTATCAAATTGTCAGTAATGTGTTCACACGATATGTTGTGACTGGAAGACGAACCGGGTATCCCTTGCTAATCATCCACCCTCCTCATCCCATTGTGCCACTTGTCCCGCTTCTTGATGTGGGTTTAACGACTTCTAAAAATGATGTAATACACTTTTATATCAATGGTAAGGTACTTTACAATCAGAATTGATTGGCAAGCAGCTGCAGTTACTTCTGTTTAATGTGGTATTGATTGCCATTGGTTAATGTTTACAATAAATCAACCTATCTACAATAAACCGAGAGAGAAAGTTAGATAGAGAATATGGTGGGGAAGCAACGTAAAAAAAGGGCACCAAGCTTCTCGTCAGAGGAACTTAAAGTTTTGCTGGACGAGCTGAGCTTGCACAAGCCTGGCAAGCGCAGGTTTTGACCGAATAAAACAATTGACATGGACTAAACGGCTCCGCGGCCGGCACCGTCTTTGATTCAATACAAGGACACGTTGGATCGCTGCCATTGGATCGCTGCCATAGTTGGTCGCTTACTGGACACCAACATGCTTATCCATTTATAGATCTTACCCATTTAGAGCCCAATTGTTTGCCAGACTTATCAAAAGTGATTGCCAATTTAAACACTTCAATGACATTACGAAATAGCCTAGGCTAATTACCACATATTAGTTCTGATACCAAATAAAGTCATTTTTATAAATAGGCCTGTATCCATTGCGAACATATTTTATTATTAGTCTTAAAATGTCCATAAAATCATTGTTGAGCCACGACATTGTCAACATACCATAGTTTGACTTGTACTGCGCTGCACTGATTTCTAAAGACTGCTGCACAGGGGCGGCGACTAGCGGCTTGAGCTCAAACAACGCTAAGAGAGAGCTTACGAATGGTCCAGACCAACCTTACAAAAGTGTGACTTACAGAAGATATACTTAGAGTACGAACGTGTCGGGAACCATGCCATAAGGTTAAGAGAGAGGGTAAGGAATAGGTTAAGAACTACTTAGCGATAAGAATGTTTTGGGGAACCGGGCCCTGGTCATTCTTCTGTCATTAGCTGCTGTTGTTTTCTTTGGTTTACTTGGTTGTTGCTATATTCTGAAGAAACCAAAAATATTTTTTTTTATCAGCACATTCTGTTGTGTTGGCTATGCCCAGTTTTTCTGCTTTGTTTCTAATTTATTCCTCATTTTCTTTTGTCATCCGAATCTAGGGCTGGGGCGGTATGGATTTTTTCTTACCACGGTTGAAAAGCAAGAAAATCCTGCGGCAGTGCGGTATACCGCTTTAAATCCCCCACGCGCACACACACACACACAGACTTTCGCGCACACATCAGAGGCTAAGGCAATTGAACATAGTAAGGATCATTTATAAGTAAATAAATGCAAAATGAAATATAGACTAGGCTATGGTTTTACATCCCAGATTTCATATTTTTTGCTAGAAAAAACAGCATGTTGATTTGTCAGGTTTAGGGGACGCCCTGAAAGACGTAACAATGTTACCTGCAGCACCAAACACACGTTCTGAGGGAATGCTTGTAGAGCAAATGGTCAAATATTTTTTGAAGACGAAGACTTCAGCGTAATTTGATTAAAGTAGATAAGCAGAACGCAACAGTCAATTCTACTTCCATCATATTACGCTGGAGTCTTCGTCTTCTGTGTTTCTCTGTTAAGTACTCCAGCTTAGTCTTTAAACGCCGCCATTCAAACTCCGTTATAAGGACATATAAACACAACACTCTTTTTTTAAATTGTATTGGATGTCGTTTTCAGGCCCGTAATCTGAACAAACAGTAAGCAGCTGTTGGAACCCAGCACTACTTGGGATGATAACAACCAGATCATCCACATAAGAAGATTTACTCACTTATCTCTAATCATACACACAGTTTTTACCAATTCTCATTCAACTTTGAAATGTTGGTCTATGTGGCGCTATGCAAAAGTCTAGTTACGACGCTATAAAAAATGTTGCCGTGCTTGTGTCACTCCCTTACCCCTTCTACCAGTTTCTATGGCCACTTGGCCAGTGCGAATGCAAATTGCAAAACCGGTTTTGGGGGAGAGTAGTTAGTAGAACTGTTTAGAAGTGGACTGTTCCTATAACTACATTCCTGTAACTACTTGGTCGGAAAGCGGCTTATTATACTCGCTCGTAATTCAATACAATAATCATTGTTAATTAATTGCATAGATAGGTAGGCAGTCCATGTTCATGTGTTGTCAAAGTTTGTCTATTGTTGGATAAAACAGACTCTAGTGAATGTAATCATTTCACATGAGACACTGACAATATATTCAATCAAATTTTGTGTACAACATATTTATTACTGTTTTAATAAAAAGTTATTTAATCATGTTAAATTATTTTTTGCTCTAACACACTACTATTGTTTCTTTACACACAATAATACAATTGCATTAGGTTACAATTCACTAGCTTTATAATGAATTCACAATGATTATTGTAATGCATTAAAACAACCGCTATTATTTAGAAAAACAAAAATCTTAGTTCGCGTTGCTGGCATGTTGCCAGGGGAACGGAACTTGTGTATAGCTATGGCCGGTTCTGAGCACGTGCAATTAAAAACTGAGGCTCTCTCATGCGCCTGTATTTTCTGCTTTAGTAAAGTGTGTAGCCCCACTTTGCTCCAACTGTCATGCCAAAAACGGGCACACGTGCAGGCCAAAGTTTTTTTTTGCGGTGATGACGGTGACGAGCTCAGACCCGCGGTAGGCGTCACGTGACCTTGGTATTGTGGTAATGCTGTAACCGTCCCAGCCCTATCCGAATCGCTTGATTTTCCTAATATACAGCTCCCAACTGTCCATGTTGCATTATGCCTATTGACACCAAACACAGAGTCCAAAGGCAAAAGCAAAAGACTGAACTGAGACTGCACATTCACTGCTCTTTTTGTGGGAACAATCAATACTACAGGAAACACCTTATCAATTATAAAAAACCTGTGAGCCAAATGTCCAAATTGGTATGCTCAAATTTAATGGGGGGATGAAACAATTGTTAAAACAGCCATGAATAAAATGTAACAGTCTGCATTCTTGTCAAATATTCATCTTTCAATTGAATTTTCTTGTGCCTTGTACAGGAAAAGTATCAATTTCGGACTTTACTAAACATTTGTAAGGCGTTTTTTCTGCTTTTCAACACTTGAGTGCTTCTTTAGGGAATTTTGAGAGCAAATAAAATAAAGCTAGAACACAGGAACATAGAAAATACCGTACCTTTTTGCTAAAAACCGCTTCTCATTTACCGCAATGTCCTGGGGAGACTATAGGGGAGGGAAGGGGTTGAATGAGCTAATTAAAAGCTGGGGATGATTAGATTGCCATGATAGTATTAAGGCCAGATTAGATATTAGTCCAGGACACCGGGGTTAACAACCATACTCTTACGAATAATGCCATGGGATCTTTAGTGACCACAGAGAGTCAAAACACCCGTTTAACATCCCATCCGAAAGATGGCTCGAACCACTGACTATCATGACGTAGATTGATAATGCAGCGACTTACCACATTACGCCACATGTACCCCCTGAAATTTGGGATTTTGAAGGTGAAACAATTGTTATTCCCTTAAAAGGTCTCAAAAGGTGTGTGCATTTGTGTCTGCCTAAGTTTTTTTGGTTGCAGCAGAAGTAGGCAACTAGTAAATATTTTTGCTTAAGGATGTAGTCTAATTCTGTACATTTGTCTAATATCTGTGAGTGGATAAAACTGAGCTGGATAACTGTTTAACTTCATGGACCAAATTAATTATGACATTTTCATGAGAGCCTAACACACAGATTTTGTTGATAGAACATGCATGTTTTTTACAAATGCTAATGATACATCAATTCTTAATTTTACAAAACTGTTAAGCTAAATTAATGGTTTCAGCGTGCAAAACACATTTTCATTGATCAATTCCAGCATGTTGTATTGTATTTACAGACATGGAACTGAGGAAGAGAATGCAATCTAAACACAATTTGACAATGTCCACACAAGCTTGGCACTTGCATATGCCAACCCACTGGGAATGTAGGGGAGACTGGGGTTGGTTGTCACATGGGTTGATTGTCACAGAGCTCATTACAGCAAATATAGTGCACTAATGTTTGCCCTGCCTTTCATGTGGTCAGTTTGCAGAGGGAGCTAACAGTCTTGAAGTGAGGGAATCATTTTAGATTTTAATTGGTCCTAGTAAATATTTGCTTTTGTATTCATTTTCTTCTGTTAGGTTGTACGAATATTGTATCCTAGGGTTGGGTCATATGGGTTTTTACCAATACCCTACATGAGAATACCGATACCTAAACCGATACTTGCTGTACAAAATAACAAATATAAATTTTTATGAAGTTTTTGGTTTATAGGTCATAGCAGGTTTGTTATAGATAAAGTCATCCCTGTACACAGATGCATACTGTGACTTGTTTTATTGTCTGCAACACACATCCCTGGTCATTCAAACTGGTATTTGTTTGCAAAACACATCAATAATCTTTAAATACCATTCTGTTATGGAATGCAGATTAAAAAAATGGACACAAACAATCAATTTAAACTTATATACAGGTGTTCGAGAACAGATTCTGTTGAAAGCACACCAGGCTTTGCAATGCAATGAAAACCTACAATACATAAACCAGGATTCCACAGTTAAGATGGGACGAATATCCTTTACGCTATCTTCACCACAGCCCTGTGACATTCCTCCACTTTCTCAACTGTTAGTTTACCATTGGCTGCCAGTGTAAAAGGGCAAGCATTATCTGACTGCACAGATGGTTGTCGAAATGAGACGAAGGGGTGGAAGGATGTGTAACGTTCGTTTTACAACAATGGTGAACGATAAGCTGCCCCCCCATATTAAGCATGCCTTATAAACATAAATAGCTAATGCAAGCCATGTCCGTGTTAATACAGAATGAGGAAAGCAGTCATGTAAATACGTAACTAATGTTTCTAGCTAACAGGTCACATGGAGCCTGCCTTTTTGTAACTTTACACTCGCTCGCTCTAGCATGATTATTAGGTAGCCAAACTCTAAACAGGGCTGACTTCACTACCGGTCAGTTTAGTGAGCAAGCAGTTCACGCTTTGAAGTATATTAGCTACGATCCCTCGCTCTAGCTAACAATTAATAGCCAAATTTGATAGGCTAGTTAAAGATCAGTTATCGTTGTTATTAATAATCACTCTAGGGCTGAAACGATTCATCGAGTTACTCGATTAACTCGATTACAAAAATTCCTCGAGACAAAAACTCTGCCTCGTAGCCTCGTTAAATTCCTATGACGCGCACTATAAGTTACGCGCAGGGATCTTATTTTTTCACCTGGACCGTTGTTCAATGTTCAGGAAGCACACCATAGCGCATGATACATAGCGCATGAGAACAAGGTGCAATGTGTCTACTGCAAAGTAGACCTGACATACCACAACAGTACGACTTCAATGATTCAGCATATGAACCGCAAACATCCACTCCATGTTTCACCAAGCGTCGCTGAAACAAGGTAATGTAGCCTAAACCTAAACATTGATGTTCGCTGATTTTAATCCCATACTGTATTTGTAGCGATGTCGTGAGGCGTTTTGACTAGATATGATGTTTAGCTTTGATGTTTTTAAGTAATAAACTTATTCACGTTCAATTGCAATAGATTATAGCCTAAAAAAAGAACCCCTTCACACACACACACACACACACACACACACATGCACCCTCGTCTCTCTCACGCGCCAGTCAGACCAATTGCGGCAATGCATCACATATGCTTAAACTTTTATGTAGCCACACAACAATAATTTCGAACATGCATTCACTGTATACACCGGGAAGTGATGGAGAAACAAATATCGTATTACAGTCTTTGCGACACCGTGTTTGTATGTCACGTCTGCCAAATGCAACAAATGCTTCTCCAGATCCACTCGTACTTTTGGGGAAGACATTATAATCAGCTACCAAAGTAATTAAGCATAGAACATCTTCAATTAACACAAAATGCAATACTACAAAACATGCTAATATACTTCAACTAGCCTAAGGAAAAAACAAAATGCTGTTCTTTTTCTATTTAACAAAATGCATATTTGCAATAAAACATTCCCCTTTTTTAGGTGTCACCAACGCATGCAATTTAAAGCATCCGTTTGATTTTTCGAACTGATGCTTCTCCTAAAATGCACCGCAATGCAAGTGATGCAACCCAAATGCAGTTTTCTATTGAAAATGAATCTATGTATTTCTGCCGTACCAAACTGCAATGAAGCAACTGGTTTGGCTGGGCACTCACTCACTCACTCACTCATTCACTCACTCACTCACTCACTCACTCATTCACTCACTCACTCACTCGTGTGGGTAATGTTGCAATAGGTGCAATCCTTTTTTGTAATGTTGTATTTAAGAAGACAAAACTAATGCCAAATGGCCTTTACTATTTAAGTTTGTAATCATAGTTTTACATGTTAAACATGTTTTACAGTAAGTTGACTGTATTGTTATATAATTGTTGGCACTGGCACTTATAAACACTAAATGGGTAAAAATTGTAATAAATAGGCTTAGTTTTGTAGCCAAATGTTGGAGTTCGAGCAAATATCCTTTTTTTTAATAAAAGCCAAATGCTTGATAAGCATTTACAGCCACATAATTTTCATTATGCATGATTTGTTTTGGTTGTTCAAAAACACACAAGAAAATGTATCCGATTAATCGATAAATTGATCGATTAAGTGCTAGATTAATCGATTAGAAAAAGAATCGATAGCTGCAGCCCTAGATCACTCATAGTTATCAGAGCTGAGTTAGTTTGTACTATACATCACAGTCATACCTGCTGAGAAATTACTGGATGTTTACATGTTGTAGCATACTTTCAACTTGTTTTTCCCAGGCATGTTTGTGTCGTCTGATGACAATTAAGGTGTGTGTTTAACTGAGTGACATCATGTGCATGTGGAGATACGGCCACGCTGGCCTCTTCACGGCAGCGCTTTGTTTCGTTCAGCGTCAGGGTACCAAAAAATGGAATCTGAATTAAATGCCCATTACATAAATTTTTTTCTAGAATGGAAGCAAGTAGCTATCGTTTCAGCATACTACTCAGATGCTAGGTTAAGGCATGTTGTTGCTAGCAAATCATTTAGATGGGGCTGGTTGTCACACTGATATGGGGTTTTGTTGTCAATGTCAAAACTGTGATTCTGACTGAGATGATTGGGTTGGTTGTCACACTTTCTCAGTGTCTTCCAGTTCATGGTTTTAACTTTGTGGTGAAACATGTTATGTTGATGAATGTGATATGCAAGTATTCACAAGACCTTAAGCTTTGAATACAGAAATTAGTCTTCTGTGATTACTAGTGCAAAGAAATATAGGCAAGAGCAAACAGTGTGATAACCAACCTCCCAGAACTGCCAACACAAGTTCATCCATTCCTTATCAAAGTAGTGACAGATGTGTAATACAGGCATCAACATGGATCCATTGTTTGTGCATTTTGTAACATAAAAAGTTATTACAATTATATTTGAATGAATATGTATATTGAAATAACCTAAAACAAATCCTTAAAGAAGGAAAGACACTCTGACTAGTTTACTGTGCAAAATGATATTTTTTAGCTTGCTCATTTTTAGACTTACAAGCTCTCAAGTGTAATGTCCACACTCCTAAGGTAAGAGTGACCCTGGTTCTCTGTTGACAAGCTGAGTTCTCTGCTATTTTCCCTGCTTGGTACTACATCTGCGGCCAATGGTGGGAAAAGGGGGAACTTTTAAATTGTGTAATGAATTGCATTTATGATGTACTGTATATGCCATGATGAAGATGTCTATATATTGTTATTTTTAAATATACTGGTCTTGAATAATTTACCTGATAGTTCTGTACAACCTCGTTGTGGTTCACAGGGAACATTGCTCATGCACATGAACGTTCAGTTTCTCTTAATTAGCAAATGTGCTAATTACATTTTGAATAACACCAATGTCTTTTCAACAACATTTACAGCCAGCACAATGATACACTCAGCTTAGAAGATTGCAGTATCTGTGTGCTGTTCGAGCCTTTTTCATGTTGTCAAAATAAGCTTCACAACAGCTTTACAACATTGCACAGGATTATCAAGTATGTTGTTCAAGACCTAAAATAATGATCTTTAGACATCTTCATCATGGCATTTAC